>WSFP011330861.1:0-39077 GCA_009831015.1 Picea engelmannii
TATTATCAATTTGTATGTTTTTGCTAAAGAAAAATTAAAAAAAATGTTTATGTATGAATGTTTATAAAATTTAAATGAACAAAATAAATAATGCATACAATATGAAAATTAGTAATACAAGTATCAATTGAGAATAAAATATATTTTATTAGTGATGAATTTTTTTAGTTACAACCAAATGCCTCTTTTCAAACCCCTGCAAGTGTAAGGAGCAAAATCGGACTCAGAAGTCTAGGATGGAATTTTAACAATCATACAAAGACAACTAGTGTCTGAAAGAAAATGACCAATTATGAAATGTACTGGATCAACCAAGCCACAAGTTCATCAAGTCTTGACTCTGCAAAATAGTCTTAGTCATAACTGAAAAATAATTCAAGAATTCTAATGAAACTAAACAGACTGCCAAGACAAATGAATAACCTTCTGAAGCATGCCAAATTTCTATGCTTCTTAGTCCTTTCTTATTTTCCACCTTTATAATGATGTTGTTGTCAACAAGAGGGTTTATCTCTCAAAGAACTTAAAAAATGAAAGAATGAAATTCAAAAATATCAATTTGAAACAAGAGAAAACCTTATCAGAAGTATCTCTCTCTAATTTCTCATGTTCCCCTTGTCCTTATTTTCTTCCTTTTATTCTCTAAAAGGTAGTTCTTCAAGTAGTTGAAATACTTTTAGTTACTAAAGTTAAATAACTTTAGTTAACAAATAGGACAAGCAATTTTATGATAAAGATAAATAAATAAATATAACAACTAAATAGGTGGGGTCCCTCTCTATAATACATGCTTTAATCCCCAATATTTATTTTTAGCTTCTCCTTGTTTCTTCACATCATAATTAAAAATTAAAAATATCATCATCATCATAAAGCATATGTAATATGCATCCAAACACCATGGCATATAACACTTGTATCTCCCATAAATTAACATGATATTTTAAAGTTTCAAAAATATATATCATGGTTCTGCCATTTGTCCAAAATAGTGGCATAGTCAAATGTCAAAATAAACAAAATCAAAATAGCTTAGAGATTTTATTTTTTTTAATTCTTCCCTTTCCTTGATGAAGTCCTCATACTGAGACTTCTTTTATTCCAGTTGGGCTACCTATGGATGCACGTCACTCAAACTTCATTTTCCGATGCTTGCTGATTTTATCTTGGATTGGGCAGAGGAGGAATATTTGGCCATGCTGGATGAAGAAACAAGTTTCTTTCCTTTGTAAATTTGAGAGCCATGATGAGTGGTTTTATGATATTTATGTGGTGGAGGAGGAGGCATAGAAGTGTTTGTAGCAACAATATGAACATGTAATCTTGGGTGAAACATAGGAGAAGGAAAATATGCATTTGTGGCAACAATATGAACTGGAGGAGAAGGAGGGGGGTCAATGGGCCATTTATTGAGACTAGAGGATGGATTAGCAGGAATATAGCCCCATCCATCGTTATGTGGTCGCATAGGGGATTCAAGAACATTGAAAATAAGAGGGTGAGCTTGCAAAATAACATTAGGAGGTACTTGGGGTTGAGGCAAGGCATGTTTTCCACCAAGATTTAAGTGCCCAATTTGGATCAATTGTTGAAATTTGTAACATACCCAGCCAACCATAGGCTGGGGCATGCTACCTTCAATCCCTCCCTTGTACTTATTTCTCTTACAAATACCTTTTAAAATTTAAGGATGCATAAAATAAAAGTCTTTAATGACATGCACAACAATATTCAACAAGCATGCATAGTCTAAAGATTCAATTAAACGATAATTAAATATACACAACATAAATACATTCATATGCATGTAAATGATACCATAATAGAGAGCACTTATATTTATGAAGGATGACACCAACTGGCTACAGACCAAGGACGTTCCACCCAACCGTAGACACTAATGTTCCAAATCTCAACAACAACGTCAACCCCGAGCCAGGGCTATGAATCCACAGGGACGGTTCCAGAGTATTACTTGGCTTCCCAAACTAGTTAGCACCCAATATCTCCCAATCTTCCCAACTCTCACAACAATCCAAGTACCCAACTCTCTTCTACCCATCTTGCACCACTCGAGAGAACTAACCTCCACCCTTCTTTGCCATGCAGTCCCTCAGGCAGTCCTTCTCCTTAATTCAGGCTCCAGCGCAACTGGTCCAAAATCTTGATGCTGGAACTCTCAGGACTCGCAGTTGTGAGCAACGCTGGACACAAGCCAACACATCTTAGACATGCGGCCTCAGGTCATGGCTGGATCACACCAGTGACCACTACAACTAGCTATCCCGTGGCTAATCTTCAGTAGTTCATCTCCCTTTCCCAAGCCAAGACACAGATGACGGATGGATCAATGAATGGGTAAGTGGGTGCATGGAGGTGTGTTCATGAAAGTGCGCGAGGGATAGAATGGTGCGAATGCATAAGTGAAGGAGAAAATGAGCCAATGACCAACCCCCCCATTAGACTAGAGGCAGGTTTAAGTAACTTCGTGGGGAAATCAAGAACCTCCTGGCCTTCCCCAAGAAGCTCACATAACCGATCGTCTCCCTTAGGAAAAAAGGGTAATTAACATAGGAAATAAACACTTAGCCCCTGATGCAGGAGCATCTCTCCACGTCGGCCAGCCAGCCAGCCAGCCACGCCGAGCGTATGCATTCAAAGCTAAAGAGAGAGGTGCAGCCTCATTTGAATTTGAAATTGAATGTAATTAATGTTTTAAGCTGGTGAGATGTAGAGCCGTGACTTTGTGCAGGCATTAGGTAGATCGGCCTTTAACGTGTGTAATGGCTGAGATCTAGATCCGATAGCGGACTAGAAAACCCATTCAATGCAATTGAATAGGGTGGGTGGATCTAGAGGGAAGCGCTCTAAGAGCCCCCTCAGGTAAAAAGAGATTTTTAGATTTCATTTTGGTAGTTAGAAGAGGTAGAGCAGAGAAGAGAAGAGACAGAGAGAGCTCGAGAACACCTTTGTAAATACAGGCATTTGCCAACTTTAATTTAATACAGAAGCATATTTTCCTGCACATGTTCTGTGTTATATGGATGTCTATGTGTGTTCTTCATATGTTGTGAAAGTATGCTGTGTTTGTACATTTGCAGGTTGTTTTGATTCTAGGTGAAGGTCTTTGAGGCTTCACACCAGGAGGGTGTGATAGAATGCTGCGGGTTCTGAGAGCCGTTCACAGAGGATGCACTTTTGAACTCTGCAGAGTTGGACAAAGACGTGTTGCGGCACAGGAGCTAGAATCATCAACTCAGGAGGAAGACCTCAAGGTTGCTGAATACCTTGGAGGCGAGGATGTGTATGAGAGGCACAGTTGCAGACATAATTCTGCTGTGAATTCTATAAAGCTCTGCCAAGTGGGCATTGAGCATATGCACAATGGTGCTGAGGGAGGAACTCTGTTGTGAGTTCAGACAGAAGCCAGAATCACTGAGGATTTTGTGAAGCTCTTCCAGGTGGGCATTGAGCAGGTGCAAGGAGTGCACAGAGGAAGAACTCTGCTATGAGTTCAGAAGAAATAGAATCACTGAGGATTCTGAGAGATCTGCCAGGTGGGCATTGAGCGGGTGCATAGGTGCACAAGAAGGAGACATAACTGCTGGAAGTTCTGGAAGAAGACACTCTGCCAGGTGGGCAGTGAGTCAGTGTGCAGACAGGCACAAAAGAGAAGAGAAATCTATTGAGTTCTGTGATTAGAAGGAAGAATCCACTGAGGGATCTTCACAGGGTTGCTGAACACCCTGAAAGACTCAACAATCAGGTTGCTTGAGCAGGAAACCAGGAAGACATTATATTCTCCATCTGTGGGAGAAGATGGACTAATCCCTTAGGGTTCTGAGTGTTTGCAAAAGCTCAGAAGAGAAAGCACTAGTGAGTATGTGGGGAGACTCTGCAAGGAGTGCAGAAGTGGAAGAATCCTTCACGGATTCGAAGATAAAAACTCAGGAGGAGTTAGTGTTTTCATACGTGCGGTGAAGTTCCAAGAGGGAAGGAATTCGCAGAGGAAGAGAAGACAAAGGCCGAGGCCTTTGAGAAAAATTGAATTTCTTCTAAGTCCAGGAAGAAAGTGCGGGAGCTCAAGAGGGAGCAATAGTAGCCGTCAGATATGGGAGGAAAATCTCGTCAGCTGTCAGATTTGGCGAGAAGCGAGGAGTTTACGACTGGGTTTCCAAGGTGAAAGCCCAGGAGATTGTGGACCGTTGAATGTTCACACAAAATCCCGTCAGCCGTTGGATCGGGAGAAGATGATCAGAGTTTAGTCTCTGGAGTAAGCGTGCAGGAGAAGGGATCTGAGCCGTTAGATTTGGTTCAGGATCACTGAAAGTTGTCGGATCTACAGAAGTTGCGAGGGAGTTAAGTCCTCGTGAACAGGAGGAAAAATCCCGACAAGGGGTGGAGCCATCGGGATATCGGCACTCGGGAAATCGAGATTCTCGAGGTTGTGAGAATTGAGACATCACAAGTCTTGAAACACCGGGAGGATCTGGACCGTCCGTTAGCAAAGACACATGGTGGAGATTGAGAAATAGTCGGTATATTGGCTATCAGGAAATCAGAGTTCCCGAGGTTGAAAGGATCGGGACATCAAAAGTCTCGAAACCCCGAGAGTTAATCGAGACCGTCCATTTAAGAAGGACGTGTGGCAGCAATCGAGTGCCACCGGGGAAAGCTCGATAGGAGGTCATCCATTGGAGAATCAAGATTCAGAGTTTCACGAGTCCCGTGAACAATTACAACAGGAATTGCGATATCGCGAAACGTGATACTCCGATAGGCAGAGAATAGCGTGGGGCCACAGAGGACTCGGTGAGGAGGACATGTGGCATCCCATATCGAGTATCGGGATATCGCAGATCCTGTGAGTGAAGTGTTCATGCATTTTGGTTTCACAAAGTCCGAAATGCCAATAGGGTAAAGGACCATTGAAAGGTCAAGGCCGCGAGTGTGATCGGAGGATAGGCGTATCGGGGATCGGGATATTGGAGATCCCGTGCACAAGGTGTTTATGCATTTTAGAATCGAAAAGTCCAAAACCCCGACAAGGAGGAAGGAGCCATAGTGGGGGCCAGCTGTCAGCAGTTCAGAGAAGGAAGAAAGCTCTGTCATGTGGGCCAACTGTCAGCCTATCGGGATTAGAGGAATCGGTAATCCCATGGGAAAATGTTTTTTGACATTTGAAACCCCGTAGCCCCAATGGGAGGCAAGGTTGTGGTCTTGTGAGTTAGCGGTCATATGGTCCAGGAGCTAGCTAGGAGAGCTAACACGTAGAGGGCGCGTCGGGATTCGAGGAATCGCGAGTCCTGAGGACCATTGCATTTTGACATCAGAAACCCCGAAACCCAGACGAACGGAAAGATATAAGGCTACGGTCTTATGGAAGGCGGTCATATGGACCAGGGCATAGCCAGGAGGGGCTAAGGCCGGACGAAGAGCTAATCGGAGATCGGGGAATCGAGAGGACAATGACTCTCGACATCAAGAAGGACAAAACCCCGAACCCTGAAGCTGAGTCGGGGACGACCACGGTTAAGTGTAGAAGGCCGTGATGTAAAGGGAAAGGACCTGTGGAATGGATTTTTCCCAGAGATTCTCGAGGGAATCCAAGGAGCAGGTTCGGCTCAGCAAAAGGGGATTTTTGATCGATCCTGTGAACGGGAGAGCGCGACGGGGGTGTGATCGTGTTATTACTGTGTCAGCCCCTCAAGCCCCCTCTTTTGTGGAATCATAGACCCCTATAACTCTAGTCCTTATCTGTCTAGCAACCAACCATGTATTTATTATTAATAATGATAAAAACATTACATGTCTTGGGCACACTGGCCCTTTAATAATTGTTTGGGCACTCTATCCTCTCAGCATTGTAAAAATACATTATTTAAAATGGGGGTTCAAAACTTGGGGTGTTACATCCCCTCCCCCCTATTTTGGCACTATCCTCAGTGCATATACAAAAATAGAGATCAAAATCTCAAATTTATTAAAAAATATGTGGGTACTCTGCCCGCATGTCATCTTCATGCTCCCATGTAGCATCTTCAGGACCATAGCAGGTCCACTAAACTTTTACCAGCTCTATAACTCGATTCTAGAGAATTTTGACTTTTCTTTCCAGTACCTGCACTGGCTGAACCTGAAAATCTCCCTCTGTCTCTACCTGAAGGAAATGCCAATCAATACCATGGTTAGGGTCATGTACATATTTATTTAATAAATATACATGAAATACATTATGCACATTCATGGAAGCAGGCAATGCAAGCATGCATGCAACCGTCCCTATTCTGTCCAATATTCAAATGGACGATAGAATCTGGCTGCCAACTTTGTACAACTACCCAATTTCAAAGAGCTTTTCTTGGGCTTCACTTTCAAAATTACATGCTCCCCTACTTTAAATTCTCTAGCTGTTCTGTTATTGTTTGCATAAAATTTTTGTCTATCCTGAGCTGCCTTTAAATTTTGCTTGATCTTAACCACTTGGTCTTCCATGTCCTTGAGCAACTCTGGCCCAAGTACCACTCTATCTGCTGGGTTGTCCCAACTCACTGGAGTATTGAATTTCCTACCATACAAGGCTTAAAATGGGCTCATTATCAATGAATCTTGATACCCATTATTATATGCAAACTCCACCAAGTGTAAGTAATCTTCCCACTTAGATGGATTATCCATCACATACATTCTCAACATGTCTTCAATTATTTGATTGACTCTCTCTGTTTTCCCATCTGTCTAGGGATGATATGTCGTGATAAAGTTTAGATTTGTGCCAAAACATTTAAACAATACCCTCCATAAATTGGAGGTAAACTTTGTATCTCTGTTAGAGACAATTTTCCTAGGTATCCCATGCAGCCTAGAAATTTCCTTCATGAAAACTTCTGCAATATTAGCCATTGTATGAATTGTCTTCACAGGTACAAAATGAGCAGACTTTGTTGATTTGTCAACCACCACCATGATTGAATCATGTTGCTTATTCATTTTGGGTTATCCTGTGATGAAATCCATGGTGATCACTTTCCATTTCTTCTCTGGTATTGGAAATGGCTGTAGCAAACCCATTGGGTGCCTATGCTTAGCCTTCACCTTCTGACATTCCATACATTGAGCAATGTAATCAATAACATCCTTCTTCATTCCCGGCCAAAAGAATTGGCTTCTTACTGCTGTAATTGTTTTCTGGTAACCGGGATGTCCATCATAAGGAACATCATGCATTTCCTTCAATACCAAATTCCTCAGTTCTCTAGAACTAGGAACATAGATTCTATTTTTATGCATGAGTTGTCCGTCTTCCTTTATCTCATACTCCTTTATTTTCTGTTGTACATCTCCTTGCTGTAAGTTTTCCTTTACCTGTAGGTAATGTTGGTCTATAACAAGACCATCTAAAATTATTCTCTTCAAGTCTGACTGATGCATATTGACAACAGTAGCATGCATGAGATGCACTCTTTTGCTAAGTGCATCGACAAATTTATTCTCCTTTCCCTTGATATGCTTGATATCGAAGTCATATTCACTTAAAAATTTCAGCCATCTTGTTTTCCTGGCATTCAAGGCTAGCTGTTAAAAAATATACTTCAGGCCAATGTGGTCTGTCCTTAATTCAAATTTCTTTCCCATGAGATAATTCCTCCACATCCTCAAAACGTGGACAATGGCAACAAGTTCCAACTCGTGTGTGTCATAGTTCCTCTCATGTTCCTTGATATTTCTGGACTCATATCCAATGACATGTCAATTTTGCTTGAGGTATCCCCCAATTCCTTCCTTACATGCATCTGTACATACCACAAAACTTTCATTTGGGTCAGCAATATTTAACACAAGTGCACTAGTAAGTAATTCCTTCAACAAATTAAAATTCTTTTCACACTTGAGTGTCCATTCAAATTTAGTTCCCTTATTTTGCAAAGAAGTGATGGGATGATCAATATTAGAGAACCCTACTATGAACCTTCTGTAGTAGCCATCTAATCCCATAAAAGATCTGACATTTGACACATTTCTGGGTGTTGACCATCCTCTAATGGCTTTGATCTTCTCTGGATCTACTGCTATGCCCTACTCCGAAATAATGTGTCCTAAGTAATGGATCTGCTTTTGATAAAAAGAACACTTACTCAACTTGGCATACAACTGATGTTCTCTTAGTACTTGCAACACCAGTCTTAAGTGATGTTCATGCTCCTCTTCAGACTTAGAATAGATAAGTATGTCATCCAGGAATACTACGACAAACTTATCCAAATAATTTCTTAATATGCCATTCATTAAGCACATGAATACAGTTGGTGCATTGGTTAGTCAAAATGACACCACTACAAATTCATAATGCCCATACCTGGTCCTAAACGCTATCTTATGAATGTCTTCTTCCTTGATTCTTACCTGATGGTATCTTTCCCTCAGGTCAATTTTTGAAAATATCTTTGCTCCTCTTAGGTGATCAAAGAGGTCATCAATTCAGGGTAGAGGATACTTGTTCTTTATAGTGTACTTGTTTAACCATCGGAAGTCAATAAACAACCTGAAGGTTCCATCCTTCTTTTTGACAAAAAGTACTGGTGCTCCCCAAGGTGAAACACTTGGACATATGTACCCTTTCTTTAATAACTATTCCAACTACATTTGTAATTATTTTAACTCTAGTGTGCTCATTCTGTAAGGTGTTTTTGACACCGGGGCATCTCCTGGCACTAAATCAATTGAGAAATCTATCTCCCTTCTTGGTGACAACCTGGGTATTTATTGGAATACATCTTCAAATTTCTGTAGTACCAATAAATCCTCGAGGCTTGGACCCTTTGTATTATCTGGCTCTTCCACATGAACTGCATACAATTGACATCCCTTCCTAAAACATCTTTTTAGCTATAAGGCTGAAATCTCCCTTATAGAGATGGGTCTTGGAACTCCTTTCACTGTGCTCTGTTTTCCATTTCCATCAAGACATGTAAATGTCTTGTTATGAAAATCTAGGACAACATGATGCTTGTCCAACCAATCCATTCCAATCAGAATATCATAAGACCCCAATGGTATGATATTTAGATCAATATTAGTATTCACGCCATTAAGAATTATGGAACAACTTCTGACCATATCATGGATTCTGCTTTTGGTTCTAGTGGCTAACTGAACCAAACTTGCTTTTCCAATTTTACTTTTCTCCAAATGTAATCTATCCACTATCTTAGGATCAATGTAGCAATGAATTTCTCCTGAATCAATCAAAATAACAATAGGTTGATTTATGATCTTACCTTCCACCTCGATCATATTGGACTGGTACTCTACTTGTCGATTATATAAACATGCATAGATTCTTCCCATATGTTTGACTGTTGTAGCCTCTTGGAGGTTGTGCATAGTCTTCACTCTGTCCTTGTACAGATGATCTTCCTTGCATCCCCAACATTGGATTGGTGGTCTTCCCATTTTTCCCAAGGAATCTTCTTTCTTGAAATCCCCCTTAGAATATTGATCTTGATGATTTCTATTAGGCTCATTCCTATTGAAGGGAGGTTTGAATCCTTTCCTACTCCATTCAAACATCACATTCTTCTTGTCCTTCCAATATTTCTGCAGGGATTCTCTTCCCTGGCCTTGCTCGTACAGGTATTTATCCTTCCTGATATCTTTATTCAAGGTCTTGGGTTCATCATATTTGATATTTTCCTTATAAAAGGCTGGCAGTCCACTTAGAAATCTCTGTATTTTCACTTTCTCATCACCAATGAACCTGCCATACTTTAAAAATCCCAAGAAATTCTTCTCATACTCTGCTATAGTGATGCTTCCCAACCTGAGTTCAAAGAACTCCTGCATTTTCTTGTCATAGAAATGATTTGAGAGGTACTCCTTAAAGAAGTACTTCTTGAACTTATTCCAAGTGATCCTACTTTCATTAACATGTTCCACTTTCTTCAGTTGGTCCTGCCACATTGCAGCTTTCTCGTGTAAATGGTAGGTGGAAATCCTAGCTTCTAGGTTTGATGAATAGTTATGCAACTAAAAATATCTCTTGAGCCCAAGAAACCATGCTTCGACATCATCTTCCCTTTCTCTTTCACCATCGAAGGAAGGTGGCTTGACGTAGACCCCTCCCCAGACCTGCAGGTCTAAATCCGCACAGGATCTTCTCCTTTCGGCCCGAGAGCTCGACTGGCTCTTCTATTTCCCTTTCGGGAAATCTACCCACAACAACACCTTGAGAAAATTTCCTCTTTTATTTAAGGATATCGGACTTCGCGATTTCACGAATCCTGTGGTTGAACGCCTTACCTCTTCGACCTCTGAAACCCAAAATGCCAACACTTGACCTTTTCCTGATGTCAATTTTGGCTTTTCGGCTTTCGCGAATTCGGAAGTTGCGATGTCATGCAACTCTTCCCCTCGACTCTTGAACTTCCGATTCCCGATTTACCGAAATACAGATGTCCCAGTATCCCTTTTCTCTTTGCGATTTTGGGGTTTCAACCACCAAAATGCGCTTTTACTACACCCTTGGGATTCCTGAATCTCCGAATCCTGAAATTTCGAAACTCTAAGGTTCTGCTTTCAAGGAGATCAACGACTATGAACTCTCCCTTGATCCAACGGTCAGCGCAATTTCATGTACCGAGAATTCAATATGTTAGCACTTGAATTCTTTGTCCTCTCCACCTTCCAATCTTCGAAGTTCCAAAATACCGAAATGGTACTTCTCCTTGCTGTTTTCCACAAACCTCGACAAGAATTCTTTTGGACTTCGCAATTTGATGTGTCAAGGCCCAAACTTGCAACTCAGACTTTCGAAGTCCAAAAATCCAAAATAATATGACGGCCTTGGAAATCTTGATCAACAATTGACGTTAATCTAGGCTATCCAAAGGATGGCTCTGTCCTGACCATTATTCCTCTCGTAGCTTCCACAGATTCAATGATCCCCTCCGTTTCAGAATTCCTCCTCAAAGAATTTCGACCATCCAAACTCTTCCTCAAAGAACTTCTGCTCTGAGTCACCTCAGTAATCCTCCTCATTATGACTTTGCCTCTGCACGATGACCAAAACCCCTCTTCTTATCTTCACACCTTGAAGATGCTAATTCTCCTGAGCTTCCTTTCACTAACTCAAATCTCCTATGATATTTCTGCATGCACTCCTTGTGGCACTCTTCAAATACGTCTAAGTATTTGAATCCTTTGACTCTGTGCAACCCCTTGCGACAACAGTCGTCAACCCTCTCCTTGGTTGACAAGTTCTGAACTTAAAACCAGCTTGCGCACACCTTTCACGGCTTCTGTGCCTAACTTGCACTTTTGCGGAAGATGAGAACACTGATATCCCTCCTGATTTTTCAGAGATGAACTCTGAACCCGTCGATGCACTCCTTGCGGACATTTCATTGCACTCCTTGCAGGAACTCTTGCTCAGATAGAGAAACAATTGAAACTCATTCCCTTACTCTCTCAGACTTCAAATACTTGACATGAAATCATACATACATATCATAAAAGAAAATGTACAACAGAAAGAGTTAAACAACCATGAGCATAACATTCAACATGTATACACAGAAAGTATTTAAACACCATGAGTCTGAATGAAAGCTTCATATATTAATCTCAGAACTTCTGTACATGGGTTCTTCTACATAGCTCTCTGCTTCTTTTCCTCTATGCTCTATGCTCAATTGATAATTTTACAATGATACAAGATGAGGGTGTCTATAGTCGTTTTCCCTCCAGCTCCTAAAACTGTCTAATCTCGAATTTAAATCTACCTACTTACATTAACTGCCTGTAAATGCCTCTACATCTTACATATGAGAGTAGATCGCTCAAGATCTATTTACAACATGAAAGTATGCACTCTCTTAACTATTACATTAATGTCTGTGCATCCAAACTTTCAAAACAATTCAAACATTTTCAACATGTGCCAAAAATGAAATGGCATTTGTCCCACGCTTGCTTGTTGCTGGCGATGCTCCTGCATCATACTCCCTCACTTGAAAATTTTCATGAACTCCTGTTCATGAGCTCTTGCACAGTCTGCCCATGCTTTTGAATGTCTACTTCATTCTCCTAGCTAGAATCTTCAACTGGATGTCCCTTCCATTTGACCAAGTATTTGAAATACTCTTTTCTCCTGGTCCTCTTGCTGACTCTCTTGTCAAGTATACTCTCCATCTGTGGCTTTCTAGCTACAAGCATTTGTTTAGCCCACTGAACCTTTGTTTGTTCACTGTATGCTCCTACTTATTCATCTCTGTAAGTTACAACTATGAGATGTTGAATATCGGTGAAATTCTGATCCCATCGAGTAATTCGATCTCATATGCATTTGCCCCAAATTTCCTTAAGACCTTGCATGGTCCAATCTTCTTCATTTTCAATTTTTTATATGTTCCCCTTGGAAACCTCTCCTTCCTCAGATGTGCAAGAATCAAATCAACAACTTCAAATTTAAGTTCTCTCTTGTGTTGATCTGCTTTGCGCTTATACTCCTGGCTTGAATTCTGCAATCGCTCCTTCACTTGGCTGTGAAGTTCTTTCATTGCTTCTGCGAAATCTTCTGCACTAGCACTTCTAGTTTCATTCTGTTCTGAATATTTCAATTCAGAAACTCCCCTGGGTTGCATTCCATAAACAACCTGAAATGGACTCTGCCCCATGCTTCTATTGATCGAATCATTGTAAGCAAATTCTGCCTGTGGCAGAATGTGATCCCACTGACTGTGGTGTTCAGTCACTAGGCTCCTTAGTAAATCTCCCAAGCTTCTGTTCACAAATTTGGTTTTCCCATCCATCTGAGGATGATAAGATGAGCTAAAAGACAACTTTGTCCCATCTTATTCCATAAATTCCTCCAGAAATTTCCCACGAACTTAGTGTCTCGATCTGAAACTATGCTCCTTGGTAAGCTGTGAAGTCTGACAACTTCTTTGAAAAACAGGTTCGCGATATGAGTCGCGTCACTGGTTTTCTGACACGGTATGAAATGTGCCATTTTCGAAAGTCTGTCCACTACCACAAATATTGAATCAAACCCTCTTTTCATTCTTGGCAATCCCAACACAAAATCCATGCTCACTGCATCCCACGACCTCTCTGGTATGGGTAATGACTGATATAACCCTGTGTTCTATTTCCTTCCTTTTGTGTCCCGACAAATTCTTCATATGTCCACGAATCTTTTGACATCTACTCTCATTCCTGGCCAAAAGTATGATCCATTTAATTTCGAGAACGTTTTATCATGACTGAAATGTCTGACCAATCCTCCACTGTGTTTTTCTTTCAACAATTCTCCCTCATGGAGCATTTTGGAATACACGGTTGATTGCCTCTGAATAATAATCCATCCTGGATCATATATTCAACCCATTGAATTCTATCTCTGAGAACTGGATTCTCAGATGCCTCGTACACCTCTTTGAAATCTGGATCATCCTTGTACATGTCCTTGAGATTATCAAAACCCAATGTTTTGACTCTGAACTCTTGCATAAACAAACATTTCCTGCTCAAAGCATCAACAACTTTGTTAGTAGTTCCATAAATATGCTTAATTACAAAAGTAAAATTCTGCATTTTTTCTACCCATTTAACATGTCTTTGGTTCAACTTCTCCTGTTGAGTCACAAATTGCAATGCATGATTGTCACTGTACAAAACTAACTCTTTAGGAACCATGTAGTGCCTCCACTTCTTCAGTTCTTGTATGACCGCATAAAACTCTTTGTCATACGGGGAGTACTTAACCTTCGCCTCATTCAGTTTCTCACTGAAGTATCCAATTGGCCTGTCATCTTGGCTATAACTGCTCCAATTGCAAATCCACTAGCGTCACACCTGACCTGAAATGTCTTACTGAAATCTAGCAACACTAGAATTGGATGTTCAATAATCTTTTTCTTTAATAAATTGAAGTTTTTCTCTGCTTCTTCTATCCAGTGGAAATATTTATGTCTTTTCTTCACTGTGTCCATCATCGGTGCGCTAATTCCACTGAAATTCCTGATGAGTTTTCTATAGAAACTAGCCAATCCATGAAAACTTCGAACTTCAAAGATACTCTTTGGCGAAGGCCAATTCTTAATCACCTCCACTTTATCTGGATCCATCTTCAAATTATCTGCAGAAATAACAAACCCCAAACAAATGAGCTTTGTCTTCATGAAGGATGATTTCTTCATATTTATCAACAACTTCTCTTGCTGCAATATTCTCATCACTTTAGCCAAATGCTTCAAGTGCTATGTTTCTGTCCTACTGAAAATCAATATGTCGTCAAGTTACACAATGACAAATTTTCCAATGAACTCCCTCAAGACTTCATTCATCAATCTCATGAAAGTACTGGGCACATTCGTTAAGACAAACGTCATAACAAGCCATTCATACAGCCCCTCATTCGTCTTGAATGCTGTCTTCCATTCATCACCTTATCTCATGCGAATTTGATGATATCCGCTTTTCAAATCTAACTTTGAAAAGAATCTTGCCCCACTTAAGCAGTCCATCAAATCGTCCATTATTGGTAATGGAAATCTATACTTGATGGTAATCTTGTTGATTGCTCTTGAGTCTGTACACATCCTCCAGCCTCCATCTTTCTTTGGACTAATCACCATTGGAACAACACATGGACTCAAGCTTTCCCTAACCAATCCTTTGTCCATTAAGTCCTAGAATTGTCTTTTGACCTCCTCATTCTCCTGCAGCATCAATCTGTACGTGGCTTTGTTTGGAAAACTAGCTCCAGGTATAAGATCGATATGATGACTTATACTTCTGATAGGTGGAAACGAACAAGGTAGTTCATCCACTACTATATCAACAAATTCTTCCAGTAGCTGCTGGATTTCCTCTGGTAAATCATCCACTCTTGTGCTGGTCAAAAAAATTCTAGGTTTCTTGACCACAATGAATTGTGGATCTTCTTTCTTCTTAAACTCCTTAAGAAGTTCCTTCCCACTCATGAGAAGTACAGTGTTTCTTACTTCTGTTGTGACTTCTTTATCCTTGATTGGAAACAACATGTGAGTTCTCCCATTTTCTACAGGGTGTATGTGTTCTTCCTCCCATCATGAATCACATTCCTGTCATATTTCCACGGTCTACCCAGCAATAGATGACAAAAATCCATGGGAATGACATCACATAGTATTTCATCCTTATATCCTCCTATTTTAAATCCAACTAAACATTGTTTAGTGACATTTACGTGATGTCCTTTTTGTAGCCACAAAACTCTGTATGGACTTGGATGTTCAATAGTCCCCAGCTCCATCTTTTCTACCATCTCTGTAGAAATAAGATTGTCTGTGCTACCACTGTCCACGATGAGCTTGCATACCCTATCTTTGGTCTTGCAAGCAGTCCGAAAAAGTCTGTTCCTTTGGACTGTATTTTCTACTTCCTTCTCTGGCGTTACAAGAACTTTCCTCATCATCAGTGATCTTCCGCCTTCAACATATTTTGCCTCAACATTCCGTCTTTGTTCTTCGGCAATGTGAGTTTCACCACCTTCTTTCTTCTTATCTGGACATTCATAAGACTTATGCCCATTCTTTCCACATGTGAAACATTTTACTACTCGACCTCTACCTCTTCCTCTTCCTCTAGCACGAGGAAACGTGTTGTTATCAGCATACTGTCCTCTTTGTGATATTCCACCTCTCTTAGTCTGAGGTTGAGGTTTCTTCCATTCCTCTTTAGGTTTCTGATTCCTATCCTAGGCAACTGGTTTTCCTCTGGCTTGACTTCTACCTCGGCCTCTTTGACCCTTCTTTCGGCTAAACTTCTCTTCAGCCTTTAGAGCCATCTAATAAGCATCTTCCACCGTTTGGATGGTCATCATGCTCATCTCATCTTGAATGTCATATCTCAGACCATTCATATATTTGGAAACCTTTTCATCGTCACTTTCGCGATGACCTGCCCTGATGCTTAGCTTGTAGAATTCTTTAGTGTACTCCTTCACTGACATTAGCTTCTATCTCAAATTCTGCATTCTTCGAAACAAAGTAATTTGATAATCCTTGGGTATGAATTTTTCTTTCATATTCGCAATCATTCTATCCCAACTCTTGATTTTTTGCTTGCCTTTGTAGCGTCTATCAACTTGTAATTTATCCCACCACAATGCTGCATGTCCTTTAACTCTTGTGACAACATGTTTAACCTTTTTGTCTTCCCTGACATCTTCATAGTCAAAATACATGTCCATATCTCTAATCCAGTCTTAAATCTCTTCAACATCTAGGTTTCCTTCATATACTGGAATGTCCATTTTTTCCCTGGCACCCATCCTTGCAACAACCCTGAGTAGCCATTCATTTGTTGCATCTTTGGCTGCAAATTCTTCTCCTTCACGTTCGGCTTCATTTTCACTTTCGGAATCACTGAGATCCCCAACACTAACTACATTCCTCTGCACTATTTCCATAGCATCCATCCTAGCATGTAAGTCATGCACATCTCTTGCCCCTTGTGGATCAGGTAATTGCCTGCCCCTTCTTCTTGGCATTTCCTGTTCCTCTGGTGGATCGGGTGTTTGTCTGTTTCTTCTTCTCAACGTCATGGTTGTAAATATTTCTTGCTCCCTCTGTCTGAAATATACAAACAGAGAAGGGCTCTGATACCACAATTGACGTAGACCCCTCCCTAGACCCACAGGCCGGAATCCACACAGGATCTTCTCCTTTTGGCCCGAGAGCTCGACTGGCTCTTCTATTTCCCTTTCGGGAAATCTACCCACAACAACACCTTGAGAAAATTTCCTCTTTTATTTCAGAATATCAGACTTCGCGATTTCGTGAATCCCGTGGTCGAATGCCTTACCTCTTTGACCTCCGAAACCCGAAATTCCAACACTTGACCTTTTCCTGATGTCAATTTTGGATTTTCATCTTTCGCGAATTCGGAAGTTGCGATGTCATGCAACTCTTCCCCTTGACTCCCGAACTTCCGATTCTTGATTTGATGACATACAGATGTCCCAGTCTCCCTTTTCTCTTTGCGATTTCGGGGTTTCAACCACCGAAATGCGCTTTTATTATACCCTCGGGATTCCTGAACCTCCGAATCTTGAAATTATGAAACTCTAAGGTTTCGCTTTCAAAGAGATCAACGGTTGTGAACTCTCCCTTGATCCAACAGTCAACGCAATTTCGCGTACCGGGAATTCAATATGTTAGCACTTGAATTATTTGTCCTCTCCACCTTCTGATCTCCAAAGTTTTGAAATACCAAAATGATACTTATCCTTGCTATTTTCCACAAACCTCGACAATAATTCTTTCAAACTTCGCGATTTGATGTGTCAAGGCCCAAACTTGCAACTTGGACTTCCGAAGTCTGAAACTCCGAAATAATCTGACAGCCCCGAAAATCGTGATCAACGGTTGATGTTAATCTAGGATATCCAAAGGATGGCTCTGTCTTGACCGTTATCCCTCTCACAACTTCTGTAGATCCAATGATCCCCTCTGTTTCGGGATAACTCCTCGAAGAATTTCGACCGTCCAAACTCTTCCTCAAAGAAATTCTGCTCCGAGTCACCTCGGTAATCCTCCTCACTATGACTTGGCCTTTGCACGATGACCAAAACCCCTCTTCTACTCTTCACACCTTTAAGACACTAATTCTCCTGAGCTTCCTTTCACCAACTCAAATCTCCTATGATATTTCTGCATGCACTCCTTGCGGAACTCTTCAAATATGTCTAAGTATTTGAATCCTTTGACTCTGTGCAACCCCTTGCGATAATAGTCTTCAACCCTCTCCTTGTTTGACAAGTTCTGAACTTCCAACTAGCCTGTGCACACCTTGCATGGCTTATGTGCTTGACTTGCACTTCTGCAGAAGATGAGAACAATGATATCCCTCTCGAGCTTTCAGAGATGAACTATGAACCCATCGATGCACTCCTTGCGGACGTTTCACTGCACTCCTTGCAGGAACTCTTGCTCAGATAGAGAAACAATTGAAACTCATTCCCTTACTCTCTCAGACTTCAAATACTTGACATGAAATCATACATACATAGCATAAAAGAAAATGTACAACAGAAAGAGTAAAACAACCATGAGCATAACATTCAACATGTATACACAGAAAGTATTTGAACACCATGAGTCTAAATCAAAGCTTCATATATTAATCTCAGAACTTCTGTACATGGGTTCTTCTACACATCTCTCTGCTTCTTTTTCTCTATGCTCTATGCTCAATTGATAATGTTACAATGATACAAGATGAGGGTGTCTATAGTCATTTTCCCTCCAGCTCCTAAAACTGTCTAATCTAGAATTTAAATCTACCTACTTACATTAACTGCCTATAAATGACTCTACATCTTACAGATGAGAGCGGATTGCTCAAGATCTGTTTACAACATGGAAGTACACACTCTCTTAACTATTACATTAATGTCTGCGCATCCAAACTTTCAAAACAATTCAAACATTTTCAACATGTGCCAAAAATGAAATGGCGTTTGTCCCATGCTCGCTTGCTACTGGCGATGCTCCTACATCATGGCTTGAGATTCCTCAACTCTTCTTGAAAACTATCTATCTCTTGTTTCCTTCTTTGGTGTTTTACATGAGACACCTCTGGACTTCTTACGAGATCTTCCAATGCATAAAAATTTATTTCTGAGTAAGGAGGTGAGTGGTGTCCATGAGCTCTTTTGGCACTTCTGGAATAACCATCTCTTCCACGATCATCCCTTCTTTCATGGAACTTGCCTTCTTCCTCTTTTCTTGAGTTTGATACCTTCTTCGTTTGTCTCTACAACTGATTTAAGCTCCACAAAACTCGAGCATTTATCTTAATTTTCTCTCTCATCAATCTCTCGTTGTCTGCTTTGTAGCCTTGTACTTCCATCTTCAGGCTTCTTACCATTTCTATTAATGTTTCCTTCTCTCCTTTTCCCTTGCATCCATTGGACTCTGTCTCTGCATTACCAACTCTAGTATTTTGGCCTTCATCCTCCTTATCATGACTAGAGGCTCCCTCATCTTCCCCCATTTCCTCAATACGCATCCTAAGTTGATGTGATTAAGCCCCTTAATTTTACAAAATGTGCAAGTGACCATTTTGTTAGAATTATGCATATGCTAATTTTTTTTTCCAAACCATGCTACAGGTCTCTTTCTTCTTTTTTTTGATCACATAGATCATATCTCCATTCTCCAAAAATAACAATGTCCTCTTATCCTTGGCTGACACAAAACTCATCCTGCGCATGCGCTTCCTTCAAACCACCTTCCTAGGTGACCACGACTAGAAACCACGACTAAATCCTTCCTTACCACCTTTCTGTCTCGAAGACAACCAATTCAGCCCTTAGCCCTCCTTCCCTCAGCTCTCAATATGCATATGACCATGACCATGACCTTGCGCTTAGCTGAAAAAGTGCTTGTCCAGAGCTTCAGGACTTTAAAACTTTCAGCTAGGACCAGATCAATGGTCCTCGTCCTCTTTCACAATCAACTATCGAGATCCACTTTGGGACTCCGCGCTTTGGGGGTCTCAACTTTCCTCGCTTACTTCCTCCCATAACACATTTACCCAGAGTTCATGATCTACCGACAGGTGTCCTCCCACAGATCAATAACTGTGAATCACCTCGACTGTTTGGGCTTTAGAAGTTTCAAACCTTCCTCCTGCACTTTCTCCCAGAGTGATTTTACCTGAAGTCAATGATCCTTCAACGTGTGTCTTCTAGAATCAATGGTCAATACGTTCTCCGACCTTCGGGCCTTTAGGAGTTTTTTTGACCCAATGAAACCTATCACATCTTTCCCCTCTGGAGTGCCCAGTCTCTGGACTACACGATCTGTCACCACGTGGTGAAATACTAGAAGAGGACACGTGGCCCAATCAGGCAGGTGACACGTGTCATGTTCTAACTAACTTTTCAATAATCCAAATGCTCAAAACTTATTGACACATGGAACATATTCCATGTGTCCACATCATCCAAGGTGACATCCATAAGCCATGTCACTTTGAAAAATTATGGGGTCCACATCACCTCCTGGTGATGTCATCGTGCCCCATCACTTCGACTCTTTGGGCTTCGGAACTTCGAGAGTTTCCTAGCTAGCACACTTCCAATTATCCCGAAATCTACTTTCCTGAACTGTACAATCTATTGCCATGTGTCATCCTGGATCATACGACTAATATTCACTTCGAGTCTTCACCTGGAGTCCACGGATCTGCACCACATGTCCTCCTTAATCCGATGTCTACAATTTCTTCAGGTCTTTGGACTTCAGAAATCTCAAATTTGAAAACTTATCTGGCCCCACTAGATTTTATCCAAAGCCCTATATCTGGTGACGCGTGGATCTCGATAGATCAATGGATGAGATCCTCTCGGATGATCGAACAGTCGATATTTACTTCAGCTCTCCAGCTCTCTGGGCTTTGGGAGTCTAAAATATCAACTGAAAACCTCTTGAACAGATTCCTCCGGAGTTACTAATCTGTTGACACATAACCTCTTGGCGATCGACGATCAGGATCTACTTCATATGATTCGACAGTCGACGTTTACTTTAGGTCTCTGGCTCTTCGGGCTTCGAGAGTTTCAACTATAAACTTCTCCTCACTTTCTCTTTCCCAGAGTGCTTTCACCCAGAGCACACGATCGGTTGACATGTGTCCTCCTATTGATCAACAATCCCCAACTACTTTGGCTATTCATAGTTTCGATGTTCGAGCCCTAACCTATCGCATCACTGCATGCCTTTCAATTTGCAAGGGCATGTATCAGCGGTTTGGAGTAACCCGCTTTTCACCCCACAATTCTCATGATGCTCACATGTAACCCCTTGGGGGAACCGTGGTTTGGATTGCGGGACCACCTTGGGAAATTATCTCCCATGCAACTTGGTTCCCCGCAATGCCTCCTGTCTATTGATCTCACTCTTCGATGGGATCCGATGGTTGTGACCTTAACCCTTGCTCCCGTTTCATTGGATGACCCTTGTTCACATGTCCTCCAATACAACGATCCCAGATCTCTCCTGATCCTATAGTGGCGATCGCTCTCGAATTTGAAGGGGATGATCATGATCCTTCGAACCCCTTACACGGGTCTCTGACATTCTATCTCCCATGTAGATTTTGCAATGCCACTCCTCCTGATATTTTCAAATCCACGGTGAGAGTTTGATCTATAACCACGAGACTCTGATCAATAGAACCGGCCCATACGGGCCTGGTGTTTCAACCAGAAGCTCTAATACCAAACTGTAACATACCCAGCCAGCCACAGGTTGGGGCATACTACCTTCAAGCGTTCCCTTGGACTTCTTTCTCTTACATATACCTTTTAAAATTTAAGGATGCATAAAATAAAAGACTTTAACGACATGAAAAACAATATCCAACAAGCATGCATAGTTTAAATATTCAATTAAATGATAATTAAATATACACATCAGAAATACATTCATATACATGTAAATGATACCATAACATAGAGCACTTATCTTTATGAAGGATGACACCGACTGGCTGCAGACCAAGGATGTTCCACCCAACCATAGACACTACTGTTCCAAATCTCAACAACAACGTCACCCCCGAGCCAGGGATATGAATCCACAAGGATGGTTCTAGAGTATTACTTGGCTTCCCAATCCAGTCAGCACCCAAGCTCTCACAGGATTCCCAGCTCTCACATCAATCCAAGTACCCAGATCTCTTCTACCCAGCTTGCATCACCCACGAGAACAAACCTCCACCCTTCTTTTCCACACAGTCCCTCAAGCATTCCTTCTCCTTCATTCTGGCTCCAACGCAACTGGTCCAGAGTCTCGATGCTGAAACTCCTAGGACTCACAGCTGTGAGGAATGATGGACACGAGCCAATGCATCTCATACATGCAGCCTCAAGTAATGGCTAGATTAGACCAACGACCACTACAACCAGCTATCCCGTGGCTAATCTTTGGTACTTTGACTCCCTTTCCCAAGCCAAGACTCAGATGATAGAAGGATGAATGAACAAGTAAGTGGGTGCATGGAGGTGCATGCATGAAAGTGCGTGAGGGATAGAACGGTGCAAATGCATAAGTGAAGGAGAAAACAAGCCAACGACCAACCCCCCCATTAGACCAGAGGCAGGTTTAAGTAACTTCGTGGGGAAATCAAGAACCTCCTGGCCTTCCCCAAGAAGCTCACGTAATCGATCCCCTCCCTTAGGCAAAAAGGGTAATTAATATAGGAAATAAACACTTAGCCCCTCAAGCCCCCTCTCTTGTGGAATCATATCCCCCTATAACTCTAGTCCTTATTTGTCTAGCAATCAATCGTGTATTTATTATTAATAATGATAAAAAAATTACATGTCTTGGGCACAATGGCCTTTTAATAATTGTTTGGGCACTCTGGCCTCTCAGCATTGTAACAATACATTATTTAAAATGGGGGTTCAAGACCTGGGGTGTTACAAAATTCCTTTGAATCAATGTCAAAATGCATAGAAAGACTTAACTTCTTATTCCCCCCAGGTTGCCAAAATTTGTTAGGCATCCTCCCTCTTCTTCCTCTATTTCCTCCTCTACTGTTTCCATGATTGAAAAATATCACCTATATCCATCATAGTCAAATTAGTACATGAAATATAAGACACTGTAAAATTAAAAATCTAATATAATTTGTCATCATGATTAATTTGGCTCTGATATTACACTACCATGCAACACAAAAATGGTGATGAAAGGGAAAAGTGAAAACATGGAAAACAATACAAAATTTTCCAACATTCAACTGTGAAAATTGTTATTTGAAATAGATTGTCTATACATGCAGACCACCATTTCTCAAGATATGTACATAAAAATTCAAGGAAATTATCCAACATTTCAAATTTAAACCATGTCTACATGCATCTTCATGATACCAATCAACCAGAAACAATTCCTAAGTTTTTTCCAATCATTCATATATGTTGTAATAAAATTTCTCCTTTAATTAATAATGTTGGACATACATCCATATTGTATTTCTTTCATACTCACTTCATGTTAATTATATAGATGGGGTAAGAATGAGAATAGGAATTTAAATGAACATGATTCTATGGAAATAAATTATGTAAAGTGAAATTCATGAGGGGTAACGAGTCTATATAACAACCCATATGACTTTCATCATTTTCCTTTTTATGCCATTAAAATATAAGTCAATGTATGTATAACAATGAATAACATGTCCATTGAAACCAATCATGTGCATGATCCCCTTAATGTAGTTTTCTTTCCAAACTATAGCCATAACCATAAACAAGCATGTCTTTTCTATTAAATCCATGTTATCCCATGTTCAAATTGAAGCTATAATCAAAATAAAATCATAGGCTAATGCCCAGAAAAGTTCAACATACTAGGAGTCTCAAAAATAAAACCATAGCCTACTTCAATAATTTAAACTCTGTGCCAAAATCATCAACCGATAACTATACCAATATTGCATGCATGTGCAGTTTGGCCAAACCAAGTCGAACCCAAAGAACGTTTCAACCAAAATCACAATGGATTGAAGAAATAGAGAGAAAACATAGCTCAAATGACATCATGTACTTGAATTTGAAAGACCCAAGTTCAAGTTTGTAGCTCGTAGTTACCAGTTTGAAATATATGTTTTCAGGACTATCATATTTAGACTTATTTTGAATAGATTCGAATCAACGGTAAAAACCCTAATCTTTCCTTTAACATCCAAATGCATACAAAAAAATTAATTCACTACTGAGATTTGAAATGACAAAGGATTTAAGTTCCCAATGAAAAGGGCATGACTACATGTAATTATATCAATCTAGGTTTAATCTCATGAGGCTTAATGTAAGGTTAGGGTTAAAGCCCATCACCTTTTAAAACCAATATATTCAAAAGCAAGGAAAAGTAATTAAAATTTGAATGTATGGATCGTTTTATAAACCCAAATAACAATCACCAAAACCTAGCCTCGAATTAGCCACAACCCATGTCGAAAAATCCAACCATAATCAGAATAGCAACTTGAGTGCAACCTGATGATCACACAGCTAAGGACACCAAGTGGGTTTGTACCTGTACTCATTCTTTTCAAAAGATAAAACTATCACGCAAACCAGGAACCAAAACAATGGATACCTCCAGGGGCAAAAAATCTATTCGAGCTCGACTCATTTCCTTTTAAAACAAATGATTGGAAATTGCAGCATAAATTGGACATAATACCAAGGAAAAAGTGAGATATGAAAACTTTGGTGAAGTCAACCTAATCTTAAACCCATTATTTTTATCCATAAACTGATTTTTTTTTCTTCTATTTGATCCAAAAATACCACAACACCCATTAAAACTTAAAGAGAACTTAAGTTCTAGTCTCATGCATGAAAATCATGAGCTACCTTTTTTCAAACGGTAATGGAAAGTGAAAATATGGAAAATTCAAACAAAACCCATTCCTATCCTTCAATCAACAATCAATTCTTTTCTTTTGTTTTCTTCAAGAAATGGTAGAGTAGGGAGAGAAGAATTTTATTCACACAACAATGCTAACTAGAGCCAATATAACAAGATTTTAAAGACAAATATGTATTGCACTAGATGCCAAATCAACTACGAGATCATACCTTATACAATGATTCTTTTAAACCAACAGTGAGGGGAAAATCAGTTATGGAAACCACCCGGATCGAGGGTATCAGTAAGTGGAGCTCATATATTTTTTCTCAACTTTCAACAGAGAAGATGACCAAAAACCAAGGCAAAAAGGAAGTGATAGTGAGCAGGATTGTGGAGTAAATTACCACGTCCTGGTGCCTTCAATGCATGGCCAAATCAATCACGTCACCAACCCAACAAACCATTACCTATGCACGGAAAATCAACAGTCCATCCAACATACATAACCCTCACAACATGCGTACTTTACACAATATCAAATCAAATAAACATTGAACTTGATGCCACATAAATCATGACCTTGAAATGAGTGATATCCATAAATCATATACCACATGTAATATATATTGACCAAGACAACACTATATCATATGTGAGCTCGTTATCAAATGCTGACAATAAACTAAACACAAGTCACATACAATATACCTCAATCTGAGTACAAGTCATACGTTGATTGTTCTCCATGCAAAGTATTTGCTCCAAATGCTTCAATCACAATAACCAATATTTAAAAAAAATGGTGGTGATGCCCATCACATTATGACCCAAATTTACACAAGCTATGGTATATGTAATCTCCATATATCGAGACCTATGGTATTTAAGCCAAATATAAAAACCATGTGGTCATGTATTGACCTAAAACCTTTTCTTGAAAATATGCAAACTATGATATATGTTTCCAAATAATATATATGGATTTTAATAACCAACTTGTATGCTATATATTTTAGAATTCAAAATTTGAACCACATGCTTGGACTTGGATAAATTTCTCTTAGATACCTTGCCATGGTGCTGGAATACATAGAGATTTTTCATTCTTTGTACTCGAATTCAAGTAAATATTCTTAAACATCAAACATATGCATATCAAAATAACCATGAAACATTTCTTCAAGAGGACAAAACTGAAGTATATTATGCTGAGGAAAAGCTTAGAGAACCAATATTTTTCTTTGAATCATTGGGGACCCCACCTACTAGCTATATAGTAGTAGTAAGAATAGGCTTTGTAATTTTTTGCGAGCGTTTATAATAGGTGACGATTTTTTGAGTCAACATGTTGGTGGGTATTACCCATTACGATGTTTAACATCTGCATCTCTACTACCCACTCCTTCATACATTATGTCTCTAGATTAAAATGTATAACCCCTTTTCAGTATCGGTGCCTATATGCCATTTACTACAAAATACATGAGTTACAAATATACAAAATCCAATTATACTTTAGAACGATGTATTTAAAACATAAAGAATTCAATTGGAAACTCAATAAGGAGTTCATATATTCTTCCCTGAGTTTGATCTCTAGTATATTTAATGATTATTTCACAGACACTTTCGTTAAAATAATGTGTTATCAGATTTATGAGTTGTTGATAGTGTGATCATATCTAAATTTTGTAAATTTGTAACAAATGTTAAGAAATTTCCTAAAACTTATACCACATAAGTTGTAGATATCGGTGAGACCTTTCCAGTGGTATAAGGAGTGTGAAAAAATAAGTTTGAAGTCAAAAGTTATGAAAAAAATATCGCACTCAAAACATTTCTGCAGCAATGTGACACATCATGTCCCGCATGGAAATGTTTTTGGTGCAACATGGTATGTATCACACAAGATTTCCTTTTGGAGAGACACGATATCAAAGAAGATTTTGAAAAGAAGTAATACATGTCAGAAAGGGTTTTAAAAAGGAGCGATAATATTTAAGAAAAAGGTCAATAAGATTTCGAATTACCTTATGCACTCCCATTTTGGACTTTGTCCTATGCACCACCTCACCCAAACTTTGTCCCCTCCCTTTCATATAAATTTGCATCACCCACTTTAAAACTTACATTATTTTATTCACCCCTCCCCCACTCTTCTTTAGCCTTCCATCATCCTCCCTTGAACTTTTCACATAGAATATTAATTTAAGAGAGCAATGTGTTAGTTTAATTAAAAGTTGGGATTAATGTATCACTTTAATAAATGTTTTTTGGAAAGCGATACAATGTTGCATATTTTTTTTTGTGTAGCAATACACCGTGTGTCAAATGTTTAAAAAGTTGGTGTGCTATGTCGCATGCTTTGAAAACTAAACAAGTATCGGTTTGTGTTGAAGTAGTATTGCATGAAAAGGAAATTTTTGCACCATGTCTCAAGAAGAAGAAGTCCGTGAAATGTGTCGCACAATAAAAGAGTTATCACAATGATAAAAAACTCAAGGGTGTGATAAGAGGAAAGATATAAATTTTTGGCTTGTGCGCTAGGTGAATTGAATATGTACCGCATGAAATTAGAATCATGAAATTAGAATTGGTGTGATATATCACATGAAATTAAAGTTCTGGAACAAAACATATCACATGAAGTCTAAATTTGGTGCAACATATCGCAACTATGAAATTTTTTTAAGATACGATACAAGGTAATGAAAATTTGACTTTGAAAGTTTCCTTTGTCGCACGAATAAATTTTTGAGAAATGTGACGTGTCGCATGAAAAATAAGTTTATGCGACATGTTGCACCATTGAATTTTTTTGAAGATATCATAAAAGGATAATTGTGCAAAAGATTGTATCGTAAAAAGATAATATTCATGTGAAATAGGCAATGTTGCATGAAGATATTTTCCATGTGA
Organism: Picea engelmannii; assembly: GCA_009831015.1. Classification (NCBI taxonomy): domain Eukaryota; kingdom Viridiplantae; phylum Streptophyta; class Pinopsida; order Pinales; family Pinaceae; genus Picea; species Picea engelmannii. Next base: position 27,345 of record WSFP011330861.1, read on the forward strand.
AACAAACAATGTTGCACAATTTGTTTTTTGTGCAGGAAACGCTTCAGATTGCATGAAAAAATTATTTCAATGAAACAAGCTAAGAAGGAAATTTTAGAAGAGATAAATAAAAAAAATTCACAAGTTATTGCAGGGAAAGAAGCTTGTGAGGAGTTGGAAGTGCCTATTGAGAAGAAATACAAGGAAGTCCAAGTAAGCTAAGCTTCAAAAGGATTCAAAATTAAACTGAAGGAAAACAATATACATGTAAGGAAAATCAAAGTAAATAGGAGGGAACCTTCACCATTTTAGCCTCTAAAGAGAGTTAAAGTCTAAAATAGTGAAGTGGGGGTTGTTGCTAGCATATAAATTGCTGACACACTGATCGAAGCCATGGATCTCTCCACATAGATCTTAAGACAAACATCTATGCTTAATTTTTTTTTTTTACCTTAATGAAGCTCCACAACCCAACTTAGTAGGTCCCACTATGTCAAGAACTTTAGAGAATTTGAATGAGTGTTTGTATTTGGATTGAATAAGTCATTGATTACATCTTCAAGGAAAATGTATGAATTTTATTCATGTGACTTATTTCTTTCTTGGAGGCTCAAGTAGTATGACAAGGTAGTTATACAAAATAAGTTTTGAAAAGTTTAGGCCACTTATTCCATTTCTCTAGCTTTTCTCCATTACTAGCAAGCATCCATAGCCTTGAAGGAGACACCATGACATCACATGCCTTTCTCCATTTCCAGCAAGCGTCCATAGCTCCAATGGATATACCTGCATGAACCACATGATGTGAAATTTATTTCCTAAGCCTTTAACTTTAAACTTATTTCCTTTTACTTTTATTTTAGAGAGCAGTGGATGGGGGGATTTCAGTTATCCTTCAAAGGCATGCAAGATGATACCTATTTGTGAGAATTTATTATATATGCATGCTCTAAGATAATATGATTTCTTATGCATAATACCTTGGATACTCCATAAGTTGTTGGGTAAAACATAAGTCATCAATTAAATGTGAGTTACTAGAGCCATGAAGGTAGCCAACGATCTATCCATAACCAAGCCCAATCTACTCATGGATATTGCTTGATCAAGCAATGTTCCACCACAAAGCATTAGTCTTGAATACTGGACTTAGGTTGGGAGCAAAGAAGTAGAACCAATGCTTCGTCCATTAGATTACGAATGGATTTCCATTATTCCAACCAGTTGTGTGTCATGTTATTGAAAGGGGTGGGATGTCAACAACAAGTGTTTATTTATAAAAATAAGATACAACAAACCATTCTTGGAAGAGGAACTAGCAAAATGAAGCAAATAACTCAAAGCAAAGAAAACAATAAACAAACTCAAATTAACAAAGTGAAGATAAATAGAGTTTATATGCAAAAATTGAAAAAAAAGTTGCCTTTAGGGGAGGAAATATTTTCTAAATAAAACTTTGTAGATACATTCAAAAGTGAAGGTATAATGTAGAGCCAACTGCACAAAAAAAGAGATAAAACCTAGCTCCAAATTAGAATGCAATTGAAAGATTAAATTGATAAGTAAAATATATGAAGTAAGAAAATAAAATATTCTGGAAAAGAAAGCGCAAAAGGTAGAGTTGCATGCTATGGATTAAAAATTCATGTGTCACAACAAAACAAGTATTTATGCAACCTCTTAAAAAGGCTAATCCTTGAGGAAGATCATGCACATAAAACTTTTTCTAAATGGGCTTCAGTGCTAGGATGTTTGAGAATTAAATTTCACATTTTATTTCTCAAATCCTGCCAGTTCATCCTTGTGGCCTTGTGACCCAATAAGTAAGGGATTGAATAGAGATTCATTTTCTACTTCTTTTGTAACTTTTCTCTAGTCCCGCAAATTGATTTGAATCATAATGTAATGTACCTAGGGAGGATAATATGTGGTACCTAGGGATGTACCCAAGGGGATAATGAATGTAATGTGGCCATAATAATAGAATAGATCCACTATGTAATTAAAAGGAAATAATCTAATATTAAAGGGTAGTTGGCACATGACCCCTAGGAATACTCATGAGAAAGTATCAATACACATGAGTATCATTGTATTGGACATGTGTTGAATTATATTGTCTTGTAGCAAGAATGTCTTGTGGAGTGATTCCTTCCATAAGGAATATTTGATGTGTTGCCCTTTAAGGGTTCTTCTATCTATATTCTTGGTGTTGTTCATGGTAAATGCTTTGGTATCTTTGGTGTTTAGGGATTATTTTTGAAGTTTTATGGTGGATTATCTTTTATATCTTTGAATTTTTACTACAAGTGGTACCAAAGTTGTTTCTTGGGCACAAAGTGGGAGAATTTTTGGGCATAAAGTGGAATCTTTTTTTTTCTCTTTTCTCTTTTTGCATATTTTTGTTAGAAAAAGGAGGATGGCAGTATTCAGGTTGATTTCTAAAAATTTCTATGTATAATTTGAAGAAACCAACCATAGATATGAATTCCTCTCAAGAAATACCCAATTAAAAAAATATATCGTCCAAAATAAAGTATAGGAAGTGGAGATATCACCAATTCAAAATCTGCATTTTTTAGGGTTTTTTAGTGACGGTCGTGAATTTTGTAGATTGAATATCTTTTGACAGAGTGCATAGATTTTAGTCAAACCGATTTCAATAGATCTAGAGAAGTTATGGAATATCATAATTGGGGTCATAATAGCGAATACGAGAAGTATAAACGAAGTTATGATCATTTTAATTTTTTGGCCTCAAACCCTAACTACATAAAGGAGCTCCATTGAAATGTAAGTGTTTTTTTTCAAACCCTAGTTCTATTTTTGGGTTATAGAAAGTAAGATTTATTTTGCAACAAAAGATGATGGTCCTAATATTCAAGAATATATAAAATGGATGAAGTCAAAGTCTTCATGGAAAGATGAATGGAATTGAAAGTCTTTTGTTTCGACAACATCGAGAAGACATTCTCCTAGAGTAATAATTAATAATATAATTATTGATTATTAAATAATATATATAATAAGTAATAATAATAATAATAATAAATAGTTATTTATTATCCAAGGGATGCATCCTTTCATGGATGGTCACCATATGTTCTCTATATATGGAACACTCATCATTGTAATAATACATCAATCTGACATATCATCTCATATGAAAAATCAACATGGTATTAGAGCAGGACTTGGCTTGACTCCCTCACGGGAGAGCCTGAGAAAATGAGAGAGATAGGAGACATGCTCTGTGCATTCTGGGAATATTTGCAAATAGTGCTTCAACTCAAGGGAATAATTTTGCAAAATGAACAAAGGTTCATTCAATGGCAATTTTTGTATAGAAATGGAGGGATATGAGAAAGAACCCACTTGAAATTCAAGTCAGGATAACCATTTTTGATCAGATGGGTTTGAAAATTACTGAAAATAATGTAATGGGTAGTAAGAAGAGGGAGGAAAATTAGTCCTAATGAGCGAATATGCATAGGCATTATCTTCCTTGTATTCCTTCATGTCCTATACGACTATTAGACCGTTACTTAATGAGAAGAGAGAGCAATACTGTCTCTCTTGCTGTCGTTTGATAGAAAAATGAGAGGCATAAGATTCTGGTTAAAATCCTTATATCTCTGTTTTTCACGACCATTAGGATCCACTGGCGGTGTTAGTGGCTGTTAGCTAGTGTGTTTCCTTGCCTTTGCCAAGTGTCGACTCGGTTCTTTGGGAGGATTTACCAATGTGGAGAGTATCTCGGAATGATAGAGGACAGGTCGATGGACGTCTGTCTAATTGAACGTTACAAACATATCTCTAATATTTAATTATATTTGGAGAGAGTGGTTTACGATATTTTCGGTAAGAGCACTACTAGTTATTGTGCTAAGGAAATTTTTGGGGAGCTCCAAAGATGATCCATGTAGCTTATCCTTGCATGCGAATAATGCATTCGAGAAGCAGTAGTGGCCACTGGCAGTGCTAATAATGTGGGATTCCATATTATCGACTTCGATGTAATGGAGCACATGAAATGAACACCATTAATGGAGTCTCTGAGGAATAATGGATGTAATTGGTCACTTGAGAATCACAACAATGGACGAGGACAAGTACACAAGATCTTTGAGGATCCCATTTGGAAGGATTGAAAGATTCCCTACCCCAAGAGGAGGAGATTGTAATAGTGAGTTGCATATGGAAATTGGAAATATGGGAAATAGATCGCAGTTATTAGAAATCCTTGTCGGTGCATGCCACATGAATCTAGTGTAATTTACGCTTGCTACGGGTCGACATGTCACCAAGAGAGACTTCCAATGTTTTAGAGATCCATTGTCACTATCTGGACTCTAGAAGAGTCATGCACCATTTTCAATTCCCTTGAAGCTGGACTGTCGAAGCATGGGATTGCAAGAGCGATGGGGGAACACATATTCTTTGGTTCAGAGATGTCTAAGAGAGTTATGAGCAATGATTGAAGTAGCATCATGAGACATTATCCTTGGAGGGTCCTGTATGGAAAAATAAGAGAGAATGTGAAATTCATCCTGACGTGCCTTAGATGGTTAGATGAAGGAACCAATACATTGGTTTCACAAGGAAACCTCGATATTTCTTGTGGGACATTGGTTCCATGAGGGAACCTCGATGTTTCCTAGATATGTTTAAGGAAAGGATCAAGAGGGAGTACATTGTTCCTTACTATCCTCAACAGAATGGGGTCACAGAGAGGAAGAATGGATCTATTGTTGAGGCAGTCAAGGAGGTGATTCATGATCAACATTTACCTATGTTTCTGTGGGAAGAGGCATCCATGACTGTAGTGTATGTTTAGAACAAAATTCCTCATAATACTTTGAGGAACATGACTCCCAAGGAGGCCTTCACTGGAGTGAAGCCCGAGTTTGGACACTGCAGGATATTTGGGTGCCCAATATACATTCATGTACCCAAGGAGAAAAGGACCAAGTTAAACCCTTCAGGAAGAAATGGTACATTTGTGGGGTACAATGAGTCTTTGAAGGCATATAGACTCTACATCCTGAGTTAGAGACAAATTGAGGTGAGCAAAGATGTTACCTTTGATGAGGAGGTAGCCTTCATGATATCTATAGGATCTCACATGGATATAAATAGTGAGAGACAAGAAGAAATGGTGCCTTCTCCCCCTCACCCTCCAACAATTCAGAGGGTGAAAGTTGATCCTATTGATCCAATTGATCTCGTTGATCCTATAGCTCCAGTTGATGTTCCCATAGATATTGTAGTAGGTCGAAAGAGACCTGCATGGGCTAGTCAAACTTTGCAAGAGGAAGAAGGACATGCATCTCCTCGTGGTACCTTATGAGAGAGAAATATACCTAAGAGATATTCATGCTATGACATAGCTATGAGCCACATCATTGATTATGAGCCTTCCTGTTATGAGGAGGAATCTATTCAGCCAATATGGAGAGATGCCATGATGGAGGAGTATCGATCGATCATGAAGAATGATGTGTGGGATATTGTTCTGAGACCTGAGGGGAAGTCTGTAGTGACTTCCAAGAGTATCTATAAGATCAAACACACAACTGGAAAGAGCATCGAGAAGCACAAAGAAATATTTGTTTCTAGAGGATTCTCTCAAGTGGAGGGAATAGATTATGAGGGGGAATTTTCTATTGTTTCTTGATACACTCTATCCGGACGATTATTTCCATTGCAACATCCATGGGTTCGAGACTACAACATATGGATGTGAAGACAACCTTTTCTCAATGGAGATATGGAGGAAGAAGTATACATTGAGAAACTATATGGTTTCTTAATACATGAGAAGGAGTCTCATGTGTGCAGGTTGAAAAATGCCCTGTATGGACTCAAGTAGGCACCATGAGATTGGCATGCGAGGATTGATGGACACTTGATGAGTTTGGGATTCAAAAAAAGTGTTGTTGATCCCAACCTATACTACAAGACTGCTAATGGAAAGTCCCTGATTTTGGTCCTCTATGTTGATGATTTATTCCTCACTGATACATAGAGCCTTATTGTTGAATGCAAGTATGTGTTGGCCTCTGAGTTTGAGATGAACGACCTTGGTATGATGCACTACTTCTTGGGAATAGAGGTGTGGCATAGAAATTATGAGATCTTCCTGATTCAAGGGAAGTACACAGTTGATATATTGAATAAGTTTGGGATGTTGAACTGTAAGCCCATGGCTACACCAATGGTGATGAATTTGAAGAAACTAAGTGTGTCTTCTTCCGATTCTGATAATATTGATCTAACCCTGTACAAATAATTGATTGGATCATTGATGTATTTGGTTAACACCATACTAAATATTTTCTATGCAGTGAGTGCATTTAACCAGTTTATGAGTCAGCCGAGACAAACAAAATGGATTGATGCGGAGCATGTGTTGAGATACCTGCGAGGCATAGTTGGACATGGTTTGAGATATAATTCCAATATTAACATGAGATTGTAGGGATATATTGAATTTGATTGGGGAAGGAGTACAGTGGATAGGAAGAGCACCTCTGGGTGTTTCTTCACTTTGGGATCTGCCATGGTTTCCTGGTCTAGTAGGAAACAAACTTTTGTGGCTTTGAGCACCGCAAAATCATAGTACATTGCATTGGGTGTGGCAGTCTGCAAAGCAATGTGGCTTCACAATCTCCTTACAAATTTATTTTGGACATGTATTGGATTCCATCGTTATTCATTGTGATATCCAAAGCTGTGTGAAGATATCATAGAATCTTGTGTTTCATGACAAATTGAAACACATTGAGATCAAGTACCATTACATATAAGACATGGTGCAGAGGAAGGCAGTACTGGTGGAGCACCTTCCTTGAGATGATCATGTTGCTGATATTCTTACAAAACACCTTACCAGGACAAAGTTCGAGTACTTCCATGATAGACCTGGAATGAGAGAGAATTCCTCCTTCGTTGAGAGGGAGTGTTTATGTTTTCAAATTCTTGATACATTCTCCATATCGTACTCCTCTGTGACTAAGTTGAGTTGATATGTGAGGACACTTATCCGAGAGGGATAAGTGGGTTTGGGATTATATCCCAACATCCCTAATGGAGAGCACATGAGGAAATGTCCCTTGAGGAGAGCACATTGTCGAGGAAAAGATATGAATTATCTTACTCAAGCATTTTTGAATCTTGCTTGGCTAAGGAAATATATTCCAGAATATCACCCTATGTTTATAGCCTCAAAAATTATTTCCCAATCCACAAGTATTAATTACAAGGGCTTAGGCTGATTTTTTAAATGAAAATATTGTTGCAAAATATGAATTGTTTATATAATTTTATGAACATATATAGATTGCAGAAAGTAAAAGTGGAGACAAAATGCAAAAGTAACCAAGTCACAGATTAATATAAATGAGACAGAATAGAAATCACTTTATTTCATTCCAAGAAATCAAAAGTATCTTTCTCTTTACAAAAATACCCATGAGGGCATGGACCAAGGTCAAACTTAGATATCCCCGATGAAAACCATACAAAAGGACTCTGACAAGAAGAAAAAAATGAACTTTAAAATTTGGATCAACTTGCCATAGACCGCTGCCAACTTGAATCTGCACAATATCCTTTATCAGTTATGAAACTCAATCCATAAATAGAAAATTATACACAGAATATCAAAGATAGATCAACACCTCTGAAACAAGCATCTGAATGATATGGTTCAACTTTGAACCTTGCTGTCTACAATAGGACCCTGCTGTCAAAAATAGAATTAGGCCTTTAATGAACTGAATAATGAATGAAAACTGAACTATATCATGAAAACACAAGAGAAAACCTTACTATTTCTTTCTCCTTCTATTCTCCACGTGTTCTTCCTTCTCATTTGGCTTTTATGCATTCCAAATCAATTGAAGTAGTTCAACTACCTCATTTAGTTAGGTTAATTAAACTTAACTGATTTTAGTTTAGGGGAAGTAGTAATAATAATAATAATAATAATAATTAAGGGTCTTTATTAAATAATAACTAAGTAGGTGGGACCCCTTGTGACTCCCTTTTATTTATTTACAAAAAAAAAAAATTAGACAACCAATTAAACACATGCCTCCTTGTAACTCCCATAAATATTTCCAAAACTTGAAATTTAAATATCAGAAAGATTTCAAATTATATCCAAAACATGTAAATATCCACACGATCCAAAAAATATAGTTTGTTGTCCAAAACTTTCTACAGTCCATTGTCTTCAACAAATCAACCATAAACACATAATCAAAATCCATATTTTCCACTTTGAGAGGCAATCCTTCTTCTGTCACCATTGTCCCCTTTGGACTTCCCATAATTAGCCTTAGGTTGGGTGGAACCTTGAGGCTTAATCTCACTAATAACATGGGAACAATCATCCCTCTGGTGCATACAGGATGAAAATGATTTTGCTGAGTCACTTGAAGGAGATGAGGGGGAAGCAACAACTTTACCTTTGTCTTGCACATGGGGAGCCTCAGTTTTAAGTCGTTTGCTAGCATGGGAGGAATGAACAGGTGAGTGTGCAGGGGAAATTTGAAAATTTGGGTTTATAGGTGGAGGAGGAGGAGGCAATGACAATTTGGGCTAGCCACGATGGTGGGAGACTGCCAGATGAACAATCTCCTGCCACCCATCATTTTTGGGAACTTCTGGTTGCATAGATACATGGGGAGGCATAGGGATACCAGGAAAATTTTGGGGTTGGAAGGGAGGCGTCTGTGGTCTAGGATGAATTATCCCTTTCCCAATCCAATTGAAGAACCCAAATTGAAAAAGTGGGTTCAACTCTTGAGGATCGACATCAAAATGAATTGAGAATATAGGCCCTCTAGGCCCTCTGTTCCAATTACCTCTTCCCCTATTGTTTTTTCCATGTCTGCCTCTGCTGAAGAAAATCATCCTGTATGCAACAATTTATTAGAAACTATCCCTTAATCGACCATACATGACATTCTCTTTATATGAAACAAAGTTTGGCTAAGAAATTAACATAAGACCCATGCAATTCAATCCATAAAAAATATTTAATAATTGCCAAATGAGCAGAGGGTGACATAGGGTCCATGGGATATCTGGAGGGAATGTAATGAGCGAAAAAGTGGTAGCATGACAGGGATTAAGAACACGAGTACTTCTCAACAATTCATTAAATAATTAACTGTGCAATCAATACCAAAACATACCAGTTGTCACTTATTTTTGTGTCATACCTTTATCACTGTCATATCGAGTTTTAAATTTATTTAATAGAACAGGGCGTGTAAAAGTGAAATTGGGATTGTGAGGGGGGTATAATGAGTGAAAAAGTGACAGTATGAGAGGGAATAATACATATATTGTTCATAAAAATTAATTTAAATCAAACAACAACCATAACTCTGTCCAGATCATAATCCAATAAGCATCAATTATAAAACCAAAATCATTTAACCGTCCCTTATTTACAGACATAATGCTTGCTATCTTCATTAAAAAAACAATTCAATTTCCCAGAATTCTTTAATTACATCAATATTTACATCTTATACCATATCTATGCACATCACATTAACATCATTTCCAACATCATAACCATTCTACCACAGTTCTGCATGCTCCAATGCTAACCTTCTTATTTTAAATAAAAATATAATATGCACAGTGATTCCAATTATCCATATCCAATATTCATCCTTTGCAATCAAATAATAATAGACTGAGTACTAACCACCAAAAATCGACTTTCAAATACTAATTGACACAATCCACTGTCATCCAAACAATAATCAGGCCCGATTTAATCACACACAGGTCATCAACAATATAATCGACACCAATCTTGATTCAACAATAGAATTTAACCAAAAACATGTAGCTCTGAGCCTGAGATATGTGTACATTAAACAAGTATAGACTTCCCTTTAAAATAAATGCTCAATAAAAAATAGAGCCATATAATGCGCGAGGAGAACATAACCATATCACACACATGTGTCTCCTTTAATATTGACAAGACCAAGATCATGTTTGATGGACCAATCACACTCAAGTGGCTTTTAAACTTAAATGAGATCATGACCGTGATAGGGTTTAACACAATAATGGATGGAATAACGATAAATCTACCAAATGGAAATTTCTTAGGGCTGTAGATAACCCATACCCTTTTCTTTTTCAAACAAATTTATCACAGAGAGGAAATACAAAGACTCGATCAAGAGATGGTATTTGGAGTCTGAGAGCCCATGATTTATTTTTTAAATCACTAGAGTCATTTAACTTGTAACCCAAAATCTTGATAGAGCCAAAAAGTGCCCAAGGAGAATCATAAATAAGTTGTGTTCTTTAAAAACTTTATTGCAGAGAGGTAATGAGCGTTTGGCTCATTCAAGGGAAAGTCTTCGAAACACTGAGAGCCTGTGCCCTTTCCTTTTATTTTAAAAGAAGTCATCATGGAGAAACAACTAGAGGTAATCAAGACGTGTCTTGGAAGAACAGAGAGCATGTGCTCTTTTAAAACACCACAGTTGTTTAACTCATAACCCTAAAACTTGACAGTGAGGGAAATCAAATATAACAGTTAACTACCTCCATTAGATAACAAGAGGAGTGAATCACTTAAAACAGTGTGGAAGCATTCCTGAGCACATAACCATGACGTGCCCGAATGAAACCCGTGGAAAACCCAACACAAATACAAACTTCAATTTAAATAATTGGGTGATGCCCAAGACCCAAGTGTGCCATTCCTGCAACAACAATGATAGTGAAGTAATTTCCATAACAAATGACAATTCAGAGCTCAACCAAACAAATAAAGAACAATGCATTTGTCGATAATTGCATTGCAACATGGAGGAACGAATCATAACAATGATTGAAATGAAAAGGGGTGACAACAACTAATATCCGTACCGGTGGTAAGAACCCGCGCAATAAAAACTCAGAGCTTGTTACCCATTGTCATCATTTTCCATAGAGAACTAGAATAAAAACCCAAGTTGACCAACATTTTTAACCAATAACCAATATATAGCCTTCACAAAACACTAAAATCCATTCCATTCTTTTAAAACACCAACATTCTAGAGTATTCACAAAGAAAACTGTATGCACAACACTGATACACATTCAAAAGTCAAGAAAAACACAGAACTCATGCAATCCTGAGCCAAAAAATAGATTCACAATACAGAGAGACCATCATGGATGGAAAGTAAAGGAGCCATACCTGGAAAAATCACTTTGAGGGAAGAGTTGGATTGTGTTTTTCCTTTCAAAACTAGAAATCGCAGAGCTTTCACAACCACCAGAGCCAAATGCAACTATGGTTAGGGTGATGAGCTCGAGGGTGGTTTGGAGTGACGTGTAGTAAATGCACCTCACTTCCTCACCTGGCCTTATTCAATTCCAATGTACGAGCTATCCCATTACCATAACATCAACCATTAATTCAACAACAATCCATTGCAATATCCATTGCATAGTGCGCCACCCGAATCATATCAAAACTTTAATAAATACCATATGTTAAACACTACCATATATTATTTACATAAAATCCTTTAACCAAAGCGCATAGTATAGTAGCTAGGTCCATCACCTTCCATTTTTCACCATTATATATACCATAAGGTTTATATATAATCTCTTTTGCAATAACCTTAGGACTTATCCATAGTTTTTTCCTCTTTTTGCTTTAAGATCCCATCTCATCATTTAGCATAATATATATATATATATATATATATA
>ML842986.1:0-15325 GCA_009831015.1 Picea engelmannii
TGTCCAGAGACATACAGTCTCTACAACAAACATATCATCTAATATCAACCTATATAAACAATATCATGATACAAACTCAGTCATCTAGGCCATTCTTCCACTCATATCTGTGAGATCTGGAAGAGCATCTGCCCTCAGAAAGCTAGACATCAGCCATAGGCTATCTAGACTATTCTTCCCAAGCATAGAAGAATAATTGTCCCTTGATTTCTGAACCTAAACCATTCAACCTAACTGGGCCATTCTTCCGACACTAATCACAGTGCAACCTGGAGAGAATGAGTTTTCCCTAGGGAATGACTGTCCTTGATTATTGAACCTGGACCATTGAATCTAACTGGGCCATTCTTCCAACACTAATCACAGTGCAACCTGGAGAGAATGAGTCTACCCTAGGGAATGATTGTCCTGCACCAACCTCCTACATCGAACCATTCTTCGAAACTGCTCACAACTATGCACTTCAAAAGAATGATTGCCCGTAGAGGCTGACCATTCTACTTGACCACTTCTCAAAGTGAATGCCAAGAAGAATGACTTTCTTAGACCATTCCCCCACACTGGCCACAAGGGGAATCGTTCTCTATGGTACATCAACAATCTATTGAACCATTTTCGTAACGAAGATGATTGTCCCTTCTGGACCATTTTCCGAACAGGAAAATGACTATCCGTCAAAATCTTGGACTACTTTCTAGACTGGAAAGTGACTGCCCAACCTAGACCATTTTCCAAACTGAAAAATGACTGTCGATATATCAATAACATATTAGTGCTCCCTCCCAACCTGGGAGTAATCACTTCCTTTTCCAATAAGGAATTCATCTCCATGAATCTCAGCTTGTCCCTAAAGTACGCAAACTTTTCATCTTGGACAGAGGCTTTACCAAAATATCTGTTATCTGCTCATCTGTGGAGATACAAGAGAACCACTTCTACCCTCTGGACTCTATCAGGAAGAAAATAATACTTGATCTCAATGTGCTTCGACCTATCATGGAACACCAGGTTCTCTGAAAGCTTCACGCAACTCTGATTATCACAATATGTCATGGTCGAATCTAGCACCTGATCAAACAGTCTAGAAACTAGCTTACAGAGCCACAATGCTTACATACAAGCATCACAAGTTGCAATACACTCTGCTTCTGCAGTGCTGAGTGCAATAGACTTTTGCTTCCTGCTAGCCCATGATATCGTGGCAAAGCTCAAACTGAAACATATCCAAGAAGCACGTCTTCTGTCATTTTCACTCGCTGCCCAATCTGAATTGATAAATCCATGCAGTTGTATATCATAACTCAAACGTCCCACGAAGATATTTCAAGGCATGCTTTGCAATTATTCAATTCTCATGGCTAGGTTACACATGGAACTATTTTTACAGCAAAGCAAATATCCGGGTGAGTATTCTCCATAAACATCAATGAGCCATTCAAATGTCGATACAGGGAAAGGGTCTACTGGATCAAAGTCTCTCAACTTCTTCAGATATGTCATCATGGGAGTTTTCCATGGATTTGCAATCCATTATCCTGGACTTCTAAAGGAGTATTTTGACACACTTCTTCTGTAATAGGAAGTTTTCACCACGCTCCTGTTGTACATGAGAGGCTCTGCACCAAGTTGCTTGAATCCATACAAGGTCTTCTTCCATCTACATTCATGGGTCTCTTTCTGGTATACCTCAAAACCTTGAGGTTGCTCTACATATGCTTCTTCAATTACTCTGTTGAGAAGAACAGTGTTTACATCCATCGGATGTAAACTCCAACCCATGGATACTGCAAGAGATATAATGGCTCAGGTAGAGGTATATCTAGTTACTAGAACAAGCTATCATCATAGTCTTCTCCCTCCTTCTGGGAGAACCCTCTAGCCCCGAATCACGACTTTTATCTATCAAAGCTTCCATTTATAAGTCTTTCAGGGATTCTTCAATGGACCATATCATTAGGGATTAGCTCTCTACTAATCCCGGCTTCAATCCTGAACGAGCAATATCTAGAACTTCCTTGTTTATATTCTGAGACTGCATTGTTCTGGAATTTTGCAATCAATTCCCTTTATCTGAGAGAGTCCATGCTTCCATCTATTGCACCTCTCTTTGCTTTCTACAAAGTGTCACAAGCCTGTTCTGGTTTCTGCCCAACTGGCAGTTGTTGCAAGCATTGTGTTATCCTTATAAACTTCTTCTATGATGGCTTCCGCAAAGATTGTTCATCAAAGGTTTGTCAACATATTTCACAAGGGTACCTACCCAAAACAAGACAAGAAGCAAAAGAAAGATCCAAGACATTATGCTTTCTTGACAGAAAACTGAGTAAGAGAATGCGATCTCAACCTTATAAGATCTTGACTATGCTTAGCTTATAACTTTGACTAGAAGTTCATAATGCCATAACAGCCAGCCAGAGAAATATCAAGTCAAACCTGGAGAGTGTGTTGATCTTCTGAATATATTGAATCCAAGATCACTGCCTTGGACAAGATCCCTTGTACATTCCCTACAAACACACTCGTGCTAATGATAGAAATTAAAAGAACATGTATAGGTACATACCTTTGTTACCCAACTGTGACTGTAAACCTTAGAATAACTTTGTTGGACCAGAGGTTTAGCTGCTAGAGGATTGGTAAACCTCATAATGTTCCTTTCAGTAGATCTTTTTTGGGCACAGCATACGCTTTCTTCATGCTAGGTCTTTTGTCTTCATGACTGCCACGTTATGAGGTTCCTTCTCTTTTCCTGCTTCAAACTGTGGTTCCATGATCTTGCCTTTCACGATATCCAACACTTTATTTTTGGCAAGGATGAGGTCAATCCTTGTCTTCCATGCTCTGAAGTTAGAAACCTCTTCTAACTTGTTTTCTAACTTCATAGAGTAAGTCATCACTGCTTTGACTTGGTCAACCTTTGACTTTGACTTGGTCAAACATTGACTTTGACCAAAATTTCAAACTTGACGTCTTGACTTGCTAAGAGTACCAAGAGGTGCACTAAGCTCAGGTGCACTAGGTTATCCATGAATTAGGTCAAGCACTTCACTTAAGGTGCCTCAACACGAGGGTTAGGGTTTCGTTGTTGCAACAAAACTTTGACTGCAACTGAGCGAATCCTACCAATCCATCTTCCAGTGGTTAGATTGTCCGAAGATAGTGTGGGTCCATAACTTGTTAAAAAATAATAGGTGTGATCATTTCACCGTAGACAATACCTCAATATTGTCACCCAACCATAGGCACAAATGCCACCCTCGAGCACCTTAACCTTGATAGACAGAATAATTTCGAAAGCAAACCCTAGAACCAATAGCCAACCAAAGTAGCATACCTCTCTACAGAGCTAGCGTACCAAGAAGAAACTCCAAACCATAACCATGCAGAAACTCCAACCATAACCAAAGACTAAGTCACCACTGCAGCAGTTGTAGCTCTCCTCCAGTCATGCGCACCACTTGTCCTTATGCAGTTGTGAGAGTGAGTGTGACAAATGATCTCTAGCGCCCTCTTATTTTTAGACCTCCAAGTCACCTAACTGGGCCGACTTCTACTTCTGGAGCCGACTTGTCTTCTAAGGTTATTTCCTAACCTTCTAGGGTTTCTCTTACTTCTTGTAATATTGTAGACTCGTCAAAGGTTACACATAGAGGTTAATACCTCCCGCAGCTACCATAATATCAACACCTCCAATATATAGATCCATGAGGTGCATAAGTGTTGCAAAATAGGAGAACGCACATCCAAAATAAGAGGGCCCGCATTTGAAGGAGGCAAATCAAGGCGCATCGTTTAAGAATAGAGGGGAAAACATGCACGTGTGAGGAGATGTAAAAGGGCATGCATTGTATAAGTTGAATACATGTGAGGGTTAAAGAAAGAAAGAAGATGCACATGAGTATAAAGGAGTAATGTGTGGGAGTGATAAGAAACACACGTGAGAGAAGAAAAAGGGACATGTGTGAGGGAAAAAAGGAGATGGAATGCACATGAGAAAGGAAATACGTGTGGAAGTGAGTGTAATGAATGTGCATGAGTGAGTAGAAGGAGTAGCGCCCTAAAAAATAGGGAGAGAGCACTAGATAATAGGGATTAATGCACTAGGAATAAGATTTAGGGAGTGAGGAGGGGATAAGCACTAGAAAATAGGGAAAAGGAAGAGAGGCACATTAATTCTGGAAAATAGGAAAGAGAAGGATGCTAGAAAATAGGGAAGAGGAGTGAATGCTAAGAAACAGGGAGAGAGAGGATATGCACTAGATATTAGGAACTAGCACTAGAGAATAGGGAGAAAGGGCTAGAAAATAGGGAGAGAGACAGGAACTGTCGTCACAGAGGCAGACCTAGGGTTCAACGCTTTAACAACGCACCAACAAAACCATAACTACCGACCCTTTCGGCAACACCTGCGCAGCAGATGAAGTCTCACTCGAGGTAGAGGCGGGGGTGGTTGCAGGACTCAAGTGTCTACAACCTAGTTGGGACACAGATCTGTGACCACAGTACTTAACAGAGCACTTAGCAGTTAACATTCATTAATATGGAACCCTTATTCACATCGCAGGAAGAAACCCTAATTACAGAGCAACGCAATATTCAACGAGATCTAACACATCCAAGCACTTAGCACATAGAAATAGACCAGATCTAGCATTCATTCATATCATTAATCACTAAGCTATTGTATCAGATGCATCTAACATGTATTACTATACTAAGCATAAATCACATCAATAACATAACAACCATAATGCACAAAGAAACCACAATGCAGGATATACGTGGTTCACCCCATTGTGGGGCTATGTCCACCAACTCTTCTTCTTCTTTATTGTCTTTTGTCAATCTCGTTACATGCACAGAGCCACAAACGAACTCTGCATAGGACAGGAGATCTGCGTGCACCTCGCCAGATCCTCCTTCCCCGAGCTAGGTTCAAGCACAGAGCCTTCTTACAATCACTTGCACTCAGCTCTGCAAGTTCTCAATACACAGTATGCATAGAGCTAACTTGATCACATAGATTCAACTACTTACATCACTTGCACTTAGCACAACATCACGCTACTGCTTCTCTTACTTACATCGCCTAGCTTTCTATTTATACATTACAAAAGGGGCCTAAACATGGGTAAAACCCATGGGCCACATCTCATACATGTTACATAATCCCTAAACCCAAAAAGGTCCACGAAAGGTGGCGAGATCCTGCGATCTCCGCTTTGCCTAGCGCTCCATCTTCGACCAGCCTGTCGAAGTCCCAAAAGTAGTCAAAGATGGCCAAGGATCTCCAAAACTTGGTCAAGGGCCAACAAACCCCCAACACTCACTTGTGACTCGTCCCGAGTCACTCTGATCTGGGTAGCTCTGCCTCGAAGGTCTCGAGCTTGGCTCGAGCTGCCTCAACCTGCTGCTTCGCCAGAGACTCCTGCTCAGCGAACTCCTAAATAACTTTCTCGGTCACAGGTCCTGCCAAGCGTTGTTCCATCGAAGTGACTACTTGTTCTAGTTGTGCACCTTGTCCCTTAATTTCCTCAAAAAGTGTGCAAGCTTCGTCCTGCACTGGTTGGAGCCTCTGGGCCACTTCCATGACTTTACTCTGGATAGCATGGACCTGTTATTGAACCGTGCGTTGTTCCTGGGACCTTTTCATCCTCTCAACCGCTGACAGTGGTTTCAACTGCGCTTGCACTGTTGTTGCTTGTTGCTTTGCCTCCTGGAGTTGTGACTCCAAGCGCTCATAGGTCTACGCACTTCGACTGCTGAGTTGTTTGCATTCTAAGGCCAATGCTTTGATTCTCTCAACTACACTCTTGGCAGTTTCTTCTCTCTGATCTCGCACTTCCTGCAGAGTGCTTGGCACTGCTTGCAATTCCAGTTCTGCGATTCTTGCTTGAAGTTGTTGAATGGCTTCAACGAGCTTCCCCACCTGGCTTTCAGTTGTTTCTTCTTCCATCTATGCAAGGCCCGGCACAGAGCAGAGTGCTCTAGTGACTTCCTCCTTAATTCTCATATGTTCTGCGAACAGTTGTTCTTTTTCCTTCTAGATCTGCGCTCTTTCCTCTACGAACTTCGCCTGGAGGTCATCTTTTTCTTGTTGTGCAACCCGGCGTTGCTCTATGGCTTCCTCTTTTGCTTGCTTCAATGCCTCTGTGGCCTGCTCTTTTTCTTCCTGGACACGCCGAAGGCGAGCCTCTATCGCATTTGTTATTCTGCGTAGCTGGGCAGGCTCATCTCCCACTTCAATTCCTTCAGATGGCACAGTAGACATTGCGCGACTGGAGTAGAGGGCTTGTTGTACCCCTTTGAGCTCTGCTTCGATCCTATCATACATGGTTTCTTGCTTTGCTTCGTTGCATTGTAGAATATCCTATGAAGTGTCTGCTACACCGGCGATAATGAGGTCGATGTCGTCCACCGTGAGCACAGTCTGCAACTTGGGCTTACTAGCTTTTGACTTCTTCAGCGATCAAGGTTTCGTTGGGGAAACCTTTCTTTTCTTGGATGTCTCAGCCTCATCTAAGGGATCCTTAGGCGATGTCACTTCGCCTTGTTCTTGTTTGTCTTCTTTCCCTTTGTCCACTTCTTTGTCTACTTCGTCATCTCCTCCCCCTTTAGGTGAATATGATGCAGTCTCCTCTGATGCATTGTTCAGTTCCTGGACCTCTTCCTTCTTTTTCTTCTTGCTGCTGTTGAGTGCATCATATTCTTCACGGGTGACGACAAGGCTTCCGATAAGGTCGAGGTCGGACAGTTTTGTCTGTTCTACTGGTATGAGGAATTTTGCAGACCATTCCTTAGTTATTTCCTCCATATCTTCCTCATTGAGCTTGTAGTAGGACTGGAGCGCTTCTTTATGTTCGTCTCTGCGCACAATGATATAGATTAAGTGCTTATCTGCACGGAACTTCGCTATTGGCCTGAACCTGTGAAGGGTGTTCGGGGTCATGCGAGGGAAGGATTCAATGGCCCTCTTTAGTTGCAGATAATAGGTGTGGAAC
The DNA here is from genome assembly GCA_009831015.1 of Picea engelmannii. NCBI lineage: Eukaryota > Viridiplantae > Streptophyta > Pinopsida > Pinales > Pinaceae > Picea > Picea engelmannii. The sequence continues at coordinate 7,002 of ML842986.1, forward strand.
ACCGTGTTTGACCGCCATTGCTTGGCCATGTTGCTCGACTACCATAGCGTAGTGAACTTCGCAGCTAGTGGTTCGGACGACTCAATTTCAGGGAAAGGCACTCCTTCTGGCATCTCCCAAGCAATGAAGGCAATGAGAATCAGTAACCAACTGAAATGAAACTCATAGCTCTGGTCCCAAGCTTCGCGACAGTCTTGCTCTAACTGGTTGACGAGGTAGCTCGCCCAGTTCATTTGTAGCCCCTCAACGCATTTTCCTGCGAGGTCAACGACAAACCCCGTGACCTGCGTTGGCCTATTCTTCCTGACGAGCTTACTAGCGATCAACTGGCAAGCTAGGCACACTGCGCCATTCTGGATGGAGGCTATCTTGTAACCCCGCTTCCCCTTCTCCACATCGCCATAGGTATCTTTGATTCGTTGCGCCAGGGCGTGATCTACAACCTTCCTTAGGTAAAAATCCTTTGGATTCGGTCCTTGCACGCTCGATCCGATGATTCGATGGATCAGCGTCGGATCTACTATGATGAGCCTATCCAACCATAGAACCGCCATGGAAGCACGACAGCAGGATCTTAACGCACGCGTTAACCTCCCGATGTCTTCTGAAGTGTTGTATCTTCATCATGTTAAGAATGGTTGATCTTGCAATGTCCATGGTCCACGGCTGGGGGATTATCTTCGACTTCTTCCCCGTTGTTTTGGTCAAATACTTGTGTGGTTCGATCATTCCATAGTTCTTGTGATCTCCCAAATTGAAGTCACTGATCTTCAATGTCAGAATCTGTCCCAACTATGATCCAACTGCGTGTATCCCCTTCGAGAGGTACATAATGATCAATGTATAGTCGAAGTCCCTCGAGACGGTGTCACAACTAACCGCACCAGCCAGAAGCGGGATATAGTCGGGCAGGATTGATGCGATGAGCTTCGCGTTCGCCAAGTCATCGTGATGCTTGGTTCGTTTCTCTGTCGCAGTTCGAGAGGGTCCAGATCAACGTGCAGTCGATGGAGAGGCTTGCAATCCTCTCGTTGACGAAGCTTGTGCACCTGCGGACATGACCTTCTCTGCCATTAAATCTAACATAATTTCTTCCACGGACTTTTCCACTACACTGCACTCACCCGACATACACGCTCCTAAACAAAGATTTGAGGTTGGTGAACAAACTCTCACGGTAAGCAGATGGGTGGCGAAGTCTCAATAAGCACAGCGCAGTAATAGTCAGTTCTCTGTGGGCTCGGATAATCATGATTAGCAAAAGTGTTCTCGGTAGACATTCGACAGGTTAAATAGTTAAAGTCGTAACGGACTCCTCCAATGGGTAGGAATGGCTTAATCAATGCGATTCCATCCGTTATGGCTCTGTCTCAACAGTCCAATGGCGATGACTACGGCAATAACTACGTTTCTAGTCGTTCTGGAGCGTCGTTCTAACAGTCGGGATGCCTCCAGTGGTCATATTGTTCCGCCGTGGCGAAGTGCCAATCTGCGTTGTTCTGATATTCCAGCGCGGTTCAAGTTCTGTAAACCTTCTTTCTGCGAAGTCCTCTCTGGAACTTCCTGCAATTTCTCTAACTTTGCTTTCTTCTTGCTAAGCTTCCTTGCCTTCTTTCCTATGATTTGAGTTCCTGGGTTCCTCTTTCCATTATGATTCTTATCTGCTCTTAGCATAGTAACTTCACACTGTTGAGGGTCTTTCACAGGGTTCGAGGGTAATACTTCTTTTTCTAAAGTAGGTGCTCTACTCTCCTGTATGGATAAGTTTTTCAAGCCTTCTTGTGTTCTTTCAACTTCAACAGCCACGTCTCTGGCCCTCAGTAGCTTCGACTTGTCCTCCTGGTCTTCTATTAAGCGCGCTATTCTCCTAGCCATGAAATCTCTTAATTCTTGTTTTTCCTGTTCCAGATCTTCCTCTTCTTGTTTCCTTCGTATCTAATCTTTCTCAATCCAGGTTTTTCCTAGCAAAAGTGCAAATGGGGTGTTCTTCTCAACAAACTTAATGACCTCAAAGTCTTCTTCCGTCGATGCTCCATGAGCAATGATAGGTATTTGGGTAAGTCTTCCACATAGGGTTATCATTTTTCCTTTAAACAATTCTATTCCTCCCAATGAAAGAACCATAGCAAGTTTTCCCAAAATTTCCCAAATTCTTTCTGTCATAATATTCACCTGTGTTTCCTCATCCAAAACACAATCTATGTCAAAATCTCATATTCTTGTTTCTATACACTCTTTCTCTTTTAAGATCTCTCATAAACTGATGTCTCTATGATCATTCATTGTTTCTTGCATCTGTAATAGTATAGTCTCTGATTCTTTCTAGTGTTCTAGCATATTCTTAGTTTCTTGGCCTTTCTCATTGTTTTCTTGTTTCGTATTCAACCTTTCAACTTTAGCAATCATTCTAGGGCAATCCAAAACCTCATGATCCACAGTTTTACAACAAAGATAACTAGGACCACTACTAGGGCATTCCTTAGGAGGATGTCACGGTCTTCTGCAACTATAGCAAAGGGTCAATCCTCCTTTCTCTTACATGATCCCCAACCTTTCCTGTACTACGCACTGGGATCACAGTAACTAACCTACAAAAAATTCTTTCTAGGGTCTTGCATCCATTTGTTAGTCCAACAATTCTTTCTATGCATAGGAATAACATATCTTCCACTATTTCTATCAGATCTATTCATATCAAATCTTCTTTCATCTGGTTCTGCCCTAGTTTTCAGCTTAGGACAAAATCTATCAAACATACCTAGATCCATTCTTTCGAAACAAAAAATTTCACTTATCTTACCTTTATCAAAGCACAAAACTTTAAGATCTTACCTCTTTTCTTCAGATCCGATTCCCTTTTTAGCACAAAGATTCGCAAGTAGAGTAGAATACTACGCACTAGAGCAACAGATCTATGCACAGAGCTTCCTTTTCTTCAGTTCCCAGCAGTCACAGTTTCAGTCCCAGCAACGGAACCATTTGTTGGCACAGGGGCAGGTTCAACGCTTTAACAGCGCACCAACAAAACCCTAACTATCGGCTCTTTCGGCAACACATGTGAAGCAGATGAAGTCTCACCCGAGGTAGAGGCAGGGGTGGTTGCAGGACTCAAGTGTCTACAACCTAGCTGGGACACGGATATGTGATCACAGTACTTAACAGAGCACTTAGCAATGAACATTCATTAATATGGAACCCTTATTCACATTGCAGGAAGAAACCCTAATTACAGAGCAGCGCAATATTCAACGAGATCTAACACATCCAAGCACTTAGCACATAGAAATAGACCAGATCTAGCATTCATTCATATCATTAAGCACTAAGCTATTGTATCAGATGCATCTAACATGTATTGCTATACTAAGCATAAATCACATCAATAACATAACAACCATAATGCACAAAGCAACCATGACGCAGAATATACGTGGTTCACCCCAATGTGGGGCTATGTCCACCAACTCTTTTTCTTCTCTATTGTCTTCTGTCAATCTCGTTACATGCACAGAGCCATAAACCAACTTCGCATAGGACAGGAGATCTGCGCGCACCTCGCCAGATCCTCCTTCCCCGACCTAGGTTCAAGCATAGAGCCTTCTTACAATCACTTGCACTCAGCTCTGCAAGTTCTCAATACACAGTATGCACAGAGCTAACTTGATCACATAGATTCAACTACTTACATCACTTGCACTTAGCACAACATCACACTATTGTTGCTCTTACTTACATCGCCTAGCTTTCTATTTATACATTACAAAAGGACCCTAAACATGGGTAAAACCCATGGGCCACATCTCATACCCGTTACATAATCCCTAAACCCAAAAGGGTCCACAAAAGGTGGCGAGATCCCGCGATCTCCGATTCACCTGGCGCTCTATCTTCGACCAGCCTATCGAAGTCCCAAAAGTGGTCAAAGATGACCAAGGATCTCCAAAACTTGGTCAAGGGCCAATAGGAACACGTGTGGGAGGCTAAAAATAGGGAAAAGGGAGGTGCATGCACAAACAATGGAGATGCATGCACACGTGTGGAGAGGGAGAGAAGGGGGAAGATAAGTGGTAGAAAGGAAACGTTAAATATCCACTTAACTCAACTTGCCAACTAGCAATGCCAACTCATCACACACCTTGCTTTTCTCATGAAACACACCACATATCCTCAAGAAGTGTGCCCCACACGCTCATGCAATGATGGCGCCATAGATCATACTCTGAAGCTGCCAAATGTCGAAATTTGAACTTGCCACTTATCACCATGAATGGCGACCACACTTACTAAATATAGCCCGACTGAAAATAGACATGCCAAAATAGCAATCACCCCAAAAAATAGAATAACCCAAAATATGTCCAAGATCACTAGGAGACAACTACCAAATATAGTATGTCTAAAAATAAACACTTCTAAAAATAGAATCTCGTAGAATGTAAATGAAAATATACTCATCGGATTTGATTTTTAGTGAGGAACCCGAATGTGTGATCAGAATCATCATCTGAGGCCTGGAACTCCACTTACTAAAAATAGTAAATTACTCGCATGTCGTCCAAAAAAGGTCGCATGTCATCTAGAAAAGGCTCACTAGAATTGTGAGCTCGCAAGGACTCTGAATATGTGGTCACTACTACCGTGCCGACCTCCGATCTTTGTCTCCTAAGAAGTAGGGAATATGCTAAAAATAGACATCTCTCTCTATCCTCTGAAAACTCTTGTCTTTGAATCAAGGAACACTACAAAACCAATCATGTACCTATACTCATATGGGAATCAACATTGGCTCACCAAGCTATCTCTAGGAAAAATATTTGAATGCCAGCCAAATAAGTCATCCTGGCTCCTAGCCCTCAGGATTCTCAAGTGAGAAAATGTAGAGGTTAACACTTCCTTAATATTAAGTAAGCAAATATGCACCATGTTTGTGCCGAACAGTGCCTAAAGTCCAACAGATAGAGTAATCTCGTGAAGCTCATTGAGCAAATTATGCACCCTGAACAATATTGTTCTAAAGGAGAACGAGAGTAGATGTCAGAAAAGAAGCGAGGGTCCCACAGATGGTTTAATGAAGTCGTGAGCCTCCGAACATCCTCCCTCCCAAAGCTCTACAGAAATTCAATAATGACTTAAGCAAAGCATTTATTCACTGACTGGTGCAATTCCACAACTTGGTTCATGGTTGCTCACAAACCAAACAAAGCAATATTGATTGGAGGCACCCTGAATATGACAATCACCCTGTCCCCTTGTAGGAAGCAGGCGTCAAGAGCAGAATTTGTATATTGTGTTGAGATATAAAAGTCCAGGCCTCAAGTGCAGAATATGTGTATTTTTGTTTTGCCAGAATTGATCTAATTTGTTATACTTCTTTCCAGTTGACCTTAAATTGAATGGGCCTGCAATGAATGTTTGATGACTGCTTCAGTGGTGCAGTAGAATACGTCCAACACCAACAGTCATTGGACCATGCAAAAATGTGCCCCGTGCCAGCTACTTCATTGCGGCAGATGTAGTTTTTCTCACTGATAAATTAACTTACTACAACCACAATAAAATGGGAAAAAAAATTATATAAAAGAGCTACTCAAAACCCATATATCATTTGTACTTTCAAAGAGATGCAATAAAACCTGAGAAAAGATTTGGGATGCTGGATGCCCCTCAGCTATGATGTCTGAAACTTCCTTCTGTGCCAAATCAAATTGGCCAGTTTTGCATGCTTGATACAATGATTGGACCACCTCCTTTGGTACTATCTGAAAAAGTCAAAGAAAATGGATACATATGTAAAAAAATTATAATCCCAATCTAAATAATTGAAGAATTCAACATTCAATGGCAATATACAAGATATATTTAAGTAAAAAATGCACAATCAAGTAATTTAATTCATCGATTTCTTTGTTGCATTGCAATCTCTTTCAAATTAATTTAGTTCACAGTCTTCTTGCTTAAGCAATGCTATTCAAGTCAAATTTAGTCCATGGCTGCATTCTTACAAAATGCATTTCAAGCACAGAATCAGAAACCAAACGTTAGAACTTAGAAGCATCATGGATGGAATGCAAACAATATGGCATGCTTAACATCCTCTTCAGAATGAATGATTCTTCAGAATCCAATCTCTTCAGTATACAAATGACAAAATAGGTCATAATTCATAATTGACAAGTGAAACTAATCATGCTTCAAGTCAAAATCATCCAAGTGAAACGAGAGACAGCATACGATGGTAGTATCTTGAATGTGCATCAACTACATAAATAAATAGTAAAAGTCTATTGTAGTTCAACTAGTACAAGTTCTATCAAATTGTACATCAGACAGATGGAATAATCCTGCAGGACAATGCCAATTGGTGCTCTGTTATATTTAAACCAATCGTAAGACTATCAATTAGCTCCCCGTCACAAGACAGAGACATCGGGAGAGATTTTCTTGAACGCTAGTCTTGGCATTGCTGCAGTGATCAAAAAATGGTTTAAAACCAACTAAAGTCATTCATAACAAAAATATGTTAAAGTTCGGCTATAAAAAATTTCTAGGTCTTTAACTTTGCACATAAATAATCATAGCTAGAATAGAAATGAAGTAAAAAAACATGTCAAACAGGAAAAATGCAGCACATTCACCCTACTGAAGACAATATTATCCAGATGTGACTAGAAATCGATAACACATATGGATGCCTCATAAAATATGTATTAAATAAACAGGCAGTATGTTAGTAGGGCTGCACTGATACATTGCTCATACTGGTTACCAAGTACATTTTCTGCTTCTGCACAAGTAATTCTCATAGTGCATAAACAATTCTCAGAACCAAGCTCATTTTTAGGCAGAAGAAGCCAAAGAAATTTATTGGCTGGGATTTATGTTCCAGGCAACAGGTAAGGGATAAGCGGGCCAAAAAAACCTCAACCATGTGTTCCCGTCCCTTAGGTTTACAACAGTTAAACCTGGTGCTGATCTGATTTAATTGATATAAAATATTGCAGTAAAGATATTCAGGTAAATAAGATTTACAAAGCTAACATCATCAATAATGGCAAAACCAGCTTATGTTCGATTCTGACACAACCACATCAAACATTAGAAAAGAACGGCTTAAAATCACTCACAAGGCCAGTGAAAACTCAACATATGCAAGTAAAAGCCACTACCGCTATTATTAATTCAAAAATGTTCTCTTCCTGGTTAGAGAATTGAAGTGAGAGAACAGCCAGCAAGTTTCTTAGAGTAGATTTCCACCCCATCAACTCTAATTAATAGACTTATTTATAGTTCATACAAAGCAATCTCTTCATATTCTTTAGAGCATTTTGGCTCCCATCAATGAGGAAAATGTATCATTTCCCTTTGTAACGGAGCTCCACAGTTATCTGCACCAGTTATAAGAATGATGAATCTGCACCAATTATGGGACGAAACATGGGATATTTGTCCTCTATATCATCTTAAACAGCACTGATTTGTGCCTGAATTTCGTAATTGAATGCCCATACAAGCTAACTTGCCATTCATTATGAAACCAAGCACAAATATATGTGCATATCAGTGTTCACACAGCTATTATCATAATCTAAAATTCCAATACATGAAGGGGCATTTCAATTTGCAGCTTTTGTATTAATTGACAGAAAAATGTAAGGGGAAACCACAACGCCCAGAAGGACAGAAACATGACATACTAAAATGATCCTATTACAACCCAAAATGCTGGTCCATTTTGCATTTTCAGAAGTCATTCAAGAGCATTGCTCCAGAAGTTATGAGCTAGGTAGCTTGGTATATTGTTTATGACGAAAGAGAGACCTTTTCTATTGATCTTTCAGTCTATGATGAAAGAGAGACCTTTTTACCCTCTCCCACTTTTTTGACAACAGTTTGCATTGCACTCATATCACCAAATGATTCAGAAGTTTGAGGACAGAGTGCCATTTGTAGTTTGGAAGGGGAGTGGTTTCTGTGGTTGAGGTCTTGTTAGCACAAATTTCCACCCTCCAATTGAGCTTTGAGCTGATAAACCTGTTATAACAGCAATGAAAACTTGGCTAATTCAAGGAGAAAAGCTCCAAATTGTCGCGAGCTAGACCTCTCTCCATTTGGGCTACTGCTTGCTCGCCTCAGGGGGAGTCCCTACGCACCCTTGGTACCTTTCTGTTGTCTTTTAAGACCGATTTTCTGCGTTTAAACCCAAAAAACAACAAGTTGTTTGTCTTGGACAGTGTGTTAAACAGTCCAAAACGATGAGGAAACAGTATTCTATTTACTTGGACAGATAATGCAGGGTTAGCACAATGAGTATAGAGTGGAAATAC
>ML842986.1:25908-37923 GCA_009831015.1 Picea engelmannii
AACAATTAATGGTAATGTTAAAAATTTAAGTAAAAGGATGAAAATGAAAGATAAAGGAGAATGTCACTTTTACTTTAAGAATTTAACATTACCATTAATTACTACCCTCGGCTGCACACCAAAACACCTTACAACTCCAACTTCTTACTTAGGTTTTAGGGAAACGTCCCCCCTGGAGTCCCCCCGTCCCGGGGACGTGGGGAACGCGTTCCCTGCGTCCCCCACCCTAGGGGACGCGTCCCCGTGGAACACTGATAAATACAGGAGGCCAGTGTTCATTCTGGCAGGCATTCTCAGAACTGCAGAAGCAGCACTTGTGCGCATTGCAATTGCCCAATTTGTGCGCAAGTTTGGAGGAGAGTTGTCGTTGCAGCTACTGCAGCTAGCAGATTTCGGTTTTGACATGGACTATCTCTTGGTTATGGTTTGGACTATCTAATCAGCTCTTGTTTGGTACGCTATCCTTGAAGAAAGGTGCGCTACCCTTTGTTTGGCTATCTAGCCTAGGGTTTGCTTCCGGAATGATTCTATGTCAAGGTTAAGGTGCTCGGAGGGTGGCTTCAGCCTATGGTTGGGTGACAATAGTGATATTGTCGATGGTAAAACAAGCACATCCATTATATTCTAGCAAGCTTAACACAACTTTGGTTATCGCAATGAATAACGGTGGAATCCATCTCGTGTCCAAATAATTCTGCAAGGAGCTTGCGAAGCCACACTACTTCGCGGACTGCCAGACATAACGCAATGTACTATGCTTCTATGGTACTCAAAGCCACAAAATTTTGTGTCATGCTGCACCAGGAAGCCATGGCAAATAACAAAGTAAAACAACAACTAGAGGTGCTCTTCCGGTCCACTGCGCTCCATGCCCAATCTGCATCGACGTATCCATGCAATCTCATGTCTACATCGGAGGCATATCTCAATCCATAACCAACTATGCCTCGTAAATATCTCAACACATGCTTCGTTGCTATCCAGTGTGTCTGTCTCGGCTAACTCATAAACTAACTGAGTACACTCACTGCATAGCATATATGAGGTCTGGTGTTAGCCAGATACATCAATGATACAATCAGTTGTCTGTAAAGATGTGGATCAATCTCTCTTGAATCAGAAGAAATCTCATTCAGTTTCTTCAGATTCATCACCATCGGTGTAGCCATGGGCTTGCAGTCTGTCATCCTGAATTTCTTCAATATCTCAACTGTGTATTTCCCCTGACTCGGGAGAATCTCATCAATCCTCTGCCACACTTCTAGTCCCGAGAAGTAGTGTGAGATGAACAACATTCGCTCACACAAGAATTATCCAAAATACTTGGAATATAACATAATAATCCATCTGGGAATAATGTATAAAATATGAATAGATGAGATAAGATAAGATGATATACAATTGAGAATGAGGGCTCGTTTATATACACACACAGGGGTGCCCTTAACCAATAGTCATGTCCTTTGAGACATGTCCTTTCGTTATTAATAATTATTATTTATTAATTAATTATTATGTTATGAATATCTATTTATATGTATATTTATGTTCATAACATTGCCTTCCCCCCCTAAAAATGCTTTGTCCTCAAAGCATACTTTATGGAAGACTTATCTACTTCTCTAGCTTGCAATTATTGTCTCATGCTTCTTCATTATTGAGTAAGTAATCGTTGAGGACCTGAGACGATAGGATCTTCTAAGCGTTGAGCAGAACTGTCGAATTGTAAAGGATTCTGCCCATCCTAATTTGATTTTCTGCAGATTTGGGTTTTTATAGGGTTCTTGGAAAGAACTTGATACATTTCTACTCCCATGATCGCTTTTATTTTGACCCTCACTTGTAGTGGAAGCAATATTCTTTGACATAGCAGTTATTTGTTTCTGTTGATACATTGAGTGGTTGAAGTATCGACTTTTGTGATTAGGATGTTGATAAGGCCTCCTTGCAACTTGATCTTTACTTCTTATACTTGCATCTTTTTCTTGATTAACTTTTGGAATCGAGTCTTGTTGATATTTTTGGCTTGTCTGTACCTCGACATTTGAAAACTTCTTTACATCAACTAGATTTGCCTCCTTTTGAGTTGTAAGGTTGATTGGGTATGTCATCGTTTTTTTATCGACTAATGATGTTTTGCGATCTAGCTTTTCTTGTAAAGTCTTCTTATCATGCTTCAAACCTGAGTTAAAAAAATTTGATTATGAACCCTTAAGCGTGAAATTGTTTCTTCATCTTCTAATTTGTCGACTTTATTTATAATATTTCGATTCTCTGGCTTTTCATCTTTCATCTTTTTAATTTGTTCAAGCAATTTTTTATTAAGGTTCTTCAAACGAGAAGCTTCTTCATCATTTCCGGATAATTTCTTCCCGAGATCTTGATTCTCTTGCTCCAACTCCTAGACACGTTGTTTTGTATCCCTTGACTTCTTAATTTGAGTAAGAAGTTTTTCACTATGATTTTTTAATCGTAATATTTATTTATCTCGCTCTAGTAAGTCTTAGTCCATTTTTTGTCTTTCGGTATTTAGTTCTTCATTTTGTGCAATGAGTTTCCGAATATGCTCTTTGAAGTAGCGATTATCTTTCTGTGTTAACCCATTAAAATATTTTTCCTTCTCAATTTCAAACTATAATTTTTTATTGCTTGCTTTATAATGTCCTAGTTCTCCTTCCAATATTCGTGATTGTATTTCTAAGTTATCTTGATATCCTTCCATAATAATTGATTTTTTTAAATGTTTCTTCAATCCTTTTTAGAAAAATTCATTTTCCTTATACTTCTTTCACTTTATAAATAAATATCTTATATAAAATACCTTTTTCTCTTTATTATTACACCTTCCAATATATCTCTTTTAATAGCTTTTCACAAATGGACCATTGTAACTTTTCTCCTTGTATCTTATTGTATATAATAATTTCCACTTTACTTTTTGGAATATCACTTTATTCTTTATATTTTTTTTAATGACCCTTTTGTATGTTCTTATAGTTACTTATATAAGTATATAAAATAACTTTATTTCCCTCTTTTTTTTTCTTTTTTTTTTCCTTAACCTTTAAACTTTTTAATTTTCTTTTTTTTAATATTTCACTTTTTTAATATTATATATTCTTTTTTATTCTTCCCTTGTATAAGGTGCTACGACTTAAATTTTTGGTACTCCAAGGAAACAAATCTTGATAAGTAAAGGTCGTGACTACTTTTTGGAGACTAGCAACGTTCCAACTCTGCTTTTATTCGTCCCGGAATAGCAATTAAATCAATTAATTGTATGGACTGCATAATTTATGTAATTGTATAGTACGGATTTGTACGGGTCAGATTTGCGGCTGTATAGACCTGTTTGAATGGACGGGTACGTATAGACTGTTCTGCCAAGATGATTTTGAGAAACTTTTTTAATTTTTTTTGCACGGTGGTACAGATTCCCTAGACAGTCGCAATCTGTATGGAGGAGTTTGCATACGCCTGTACGGATTGTACAGAGGATGGATTGTACGACGGATGCTAAGTGGCGATTGGCTACAATATTTTAGTGTGCCAATTTTTTAATTTGATGTACGGGCGCGTTGGTACAGAGTGGCACAGCACATCCTATAATCGGTGACTGTACGGAGCACAAAAAAATGCATGAATTATACGGATCATGTACGGACAGCAAAATTGTGATACGGTCTATATGACGTAGCGGTGGATTAATAGTACAGGCGGATACAGCAATTAAAATCGATGGTTGTAATTTGTCTTTTAAATTTTTACTGTGGTTACAGATTCGGCGGTTGTACAATACAATTCTTCTTAACCCAATAGCACAACTGGATTCCTTTTTCTATATATATATATATATATATATATATATATATATATATATATATAATTCTTTTTAGTAATTTTTTCTTCTTCTTCAAATTGCAGTGAGTAGATTTCTTTCTCTTCTTTTTATTTTCTTTTATTTTGTGAATTTTCAACGGAATGGTGTTTTTTTTTTTTAACAAATTTATGATTTTTTAATTTCAATTTTCTTTCCAGCAGAATTTTGTTTTGTAATTTACCTTCATGAATTTTGGGTTTTTTTTTTTTGAACTAGCAGCAAAATATATATTATTTTTCAATGGAATTTGATTTTTTAAATGGGCAAAGGTCGGTTGTTGGTCAAGGACCAGATCAGAGAAACTTTGGGAAATAGAGGTTGGCCAAAAGCCAAATCAGCCAATGGCTAGGATCAGAAAAACAAGGCACAAGCAAAGTTCGCTCACACAAGAATTATGCAAAATACTTTTTATATAACATAATAATCCATCTAGGAATAATGTATAAAATATGAATAGATGAGATAAGATAAGATGATATACAATTGAGAATGAGGGCTCGTTTATATACCCACGCAGGGGTGCCCTTAACCAATAGTCATTTCCTTTGAGACATGTCTTTTCGTTATTAATAATTATTATTTATTAATTAATCATTATGTTATGAATATCTATTTATATGTATATTTATGTTCATAACATAGTGCATCATACCAAGGCCATTCATCTCGAATTCAGAAGCCAATGCATGCTTGCATTTAACAATAAGTCTTGCACTCGTCACCAACAATGTTGTAGTATAGGTTGGGATCAGCAACACTCTTGTTGAAGCCCAAACTCATCAAGTATCCATCAATCTTCTCATACCATGCACGAGGTCCTTGCTTTAGTCCATACAGAGCTTTCTTCAACCTGCACACATGAGACTCCTCCTCTTGTATCACGAATCCATCTAGTTGCTTGATGTAAACTTCTTCCTCAATTTCTCCATTGAGAAAGGACGTCTTCACATCCATTTGATGTAGTCTAAAACCCATGGATATGGCAAGAGCAATAATCGTGCGGATGGAAGTGTATTGGGCAACATGAGCAAATGTCTCCTCATAATCTATTCCCTCCACCTGATAGAATCCTCTAGCCACAAATCTCGCTTTGTATTTCTTGACACTTCCATCAGCTACATGTTTGATCTTATTGATCCACTTGGAAGTCACTACAGAGTTCCCTTTCGGTCTCGAAACAATATCCCACACATCATTCTCCATGATGGACTGATACTCTTCGGTCATGGCATCTTGCCAAACCTATTGACTTGTTGCTTCTCCATGACAAGAAGGCTCAATATCAATGATGTGGCTCTTAGCTGAAACATAGCTCGAAAATCTTTCTGGTCTCTTGCTCTCTCGGAATGTACCACGAGGAGTTGCATGTCCCTCTACCTCCTGTAGAGTCTGTCGAGCCCATGCAGGCCTCTTCTAGCCTACTACAATGTCTCTGGAACCATCAACTAGAGCTACGGGATCAACTGGATCAACAATTGTCTCCCTCTGAACTGTTGAAGGGGGAAAAGGTATTGTCTCTTCTTTCTTCTCGCTGTCAATCTCCATACGAGATTCCCTGGATCTTCGAAAGGCTATCTCTTCCTCAAAGGTGGCATCTCTGCTAACCTCGATTTGTCTCTGACCAGGGATGTAGATTAGGTATGCCTTCGAAGATTCATTGTACCCCACAAATGTACCCTTTCCACCTGAAGGGTCTAGCTTGGTCCTCTTTTCTTTCGATACATGGATGTATACTGGAAACCCAAATATCCTGAAGTGTCCAACCTCAAGCTTCACTCCGATGAAAGCTTATTTGGGAATCATGTTCTTCAGAATCTTATGAGGACTCATGTTTTGAACTTACACAGTTGTCATGGATGCCTCTGCCCAAAGAATCATAGGTAGATTTTGATCATGTATCATCACTTTGGTTGCCTCAACAATGGATCTATTCTTCCTCTCTGCAACCCCATTCTGTTGAGGGTTATAAGGAATGGTGTACTCCCTCTTGATACCTGCCTCAATACAGAAATATGTTCTCTCGTACTAGGATAATAACCAAGATGGCCTCTCGTAGGGATAACAACCAAAATGGCCTCTTGTACTAGGAATAATAACCAACCAAAAACCAATTGGACTCTCGTACCAGGGATAATGGTCCAAGTCATGCGGGCTCCCATACCGGGGATAATACCCTTCATTATCAAATGCAAGCTACTACAGAGTAATGATGAAATCAAATAAAGAATGCAGTACAAAACTTACCTTAGACTACAATCATGCTCAATCTTGCTTTTGGTCCTCCTGAGTGCACTCTGCATATAGAGGATCAAACTAAGGTAAATCTACTCTTCCACTGATACTTTGAACGAATGGTACCCAATGGCTTGAAAGAGCATTAAGAGTAATCATGATAAGTTCTTTGTCCGTTATGGTTTCTCCAATGGCACCTAACTGATCTCTAATATCTGAAATCTTCATGAAGAAAGTAGCAGTAGTGTCATCATTCGTCATCTTGAGATTTTGAAGTTGGTGTTTCAATGTAAGAGCTTTGTTAGTGTTGTTGCTATAAAACATCTTCTTCAACGCATCATACATTAGATAAGTTGTTGTCAAGGTAGAGATGTGAGGTAGTAGATGATCTCTTACTGAGTAGATGATTATTTTCCTAGCTTTGGCATCATTTGTCTTTCATTCAACCTTTTCTTCATCGATAGTTGTTGCTAGTAGAGTTCCTTCTATCAATCTCAATAGGTCACTCTCTTCTAGAGTGATGCGTAATCTTGACTTCCAAGAGTTGAAGTTGCTTGATCCATCAAGCCTATCTTCCACCAAAGTTATGTTCCTCATGGCTTGCAGATTCTTCACAAACCCTAACAGCTAGGCTAGAAACCCCAACGTTTTTCAAGAGGAAGTCTTTGGGAGGTTTGTTGGGCTTATGACTGCCAACAAGAAGTCCTAGAGAGTCAAAAGAATCCCAGCAAGCTGCAAAAGTTCTCCAACGACATGCAAAAACCCTAGAAGTCAAAATCTGCAAAAACCCTAGAAACCCTAGGGCCGAAAATCAAAACTTCTTCAAATTTCAATCTGAGAGTTGCAGGTGATGCGTTGGACTGCACTGTACCTGTCTGTGCAAAAATTAGGCCCAACGTTCAAAGTGAAAGTGCTAAAACTAGCTTAACAAGGAAAAGGGTAAGGGTCGTTTTTGCAGTTGCAGCAAGAAGGTGATGTCTAGCTTGGAAGGTGTTGGAGTAGCTTGTGCAATGGCTCTTTCAGGAACACTGCTCTGATACCATGTTGAATTTTTAAAGATTGCTCAAGCACATGTAGGTTTTTTTCAATTTAGCATGGACTCGAACCATAAACATTGCAGCAACACAATAGTTTAAATAACCAAGATCACAAGAAGAATAACCATGCACAAAACAAAAGAAGTTATCCTGGAAAAACCCTTCTCAATCAAGGGAAAAACCCAGCAACCCTTTACTATATTGCCAAGAGAAGAACCTTCACACCATAAACCCTAGCGCACACAAGAGGGTGCTCTATGACCAAGAAAGCTAGCGCATAAGAAGAAGTGCACATTAAATTCAGATCTCCACAATGTGTTATGGGAGAATAAGATATGATCCACAATTGCGATGTATCTCTCTTATAAATACATGACCTAACTCATCAAATAGATGTGTCTATTGGCACAATAGGGCCAACTTGTACAACTCAATAATATAATTAATCTTTTACACAATATTAATTATCTTTACACAGTAAAGCCCACTTGTACCCTTTACAATACAAATTAGGGTTACACAATAGTCTTACTCTTTGACAATATTGCAAGGGGTCTCACACACATCCTCTAGTGCTTTGCCACTAGGGACAAGTCCACATGTGCTAAACCACGAAGGACATCACTCTCAATAGATCAACTCAACTAAATCCATAGAAGTACGAACTGGAGAGCCATCTCAAATCAACTCAACTAAGTCCATATGAGACCATCTCAAGTCAGCTCAACTCAGTCTCGAGGAGCACGACAGGAGACCAACACAAGTCATCTCAACTTAGTCTAGAGGAGTACGACTCACCTATCACATAGTTGTTCTCAAATATCATCTCAACTCAGTCCAAAGGAGTACGATATGGAGAATGTCTCATGAAGCTGCAATCATCAACATTGTCCCCCACCATACTTAACACTTTCCATCCTGGACCATGTCGCAGTGTACTAAACTTCGCTAATGGGTCATGGTCCATTCTCTCATGAGAAGAGGCGTTGAAGGCCCAAAGGTTGATTACAATTGCTGCTAAAAGAATAAAAGAATGATGCTAAAGAAAAAAAGGAATAATAACAAAGGACTCTCAAAAGTCAATCCAACTTGAACTCTACCCTTTCCGCATTTGCACCAAACCCAAGCAGTGATGTTATAGCTTGAAATCTTATAAAGGGGACTTGCAAATATCATAGGAGGAAAAACAAAAAATGCACATGAGGGGATTTGGAAAAACTAGCGCTTAGAACGTGGTAACTCAAGAGCAAGCACAACCTCCACAAAGGCGCTCATAGAAATGGACTCAATGACACCATAAGCCATGAAGTAATCCCGATTCCCAACACGTACCACTATCACACTTACTCTTGAAGGGTTATTTTCTTTCACTGTTTCCTTCGAGACATATCCCTCTACCTGGGCCTTTTCTTTCAATGCTTTGGTTGGCATACCTAATAGGGTCCAATGAAGGCCCTCCCATATTCAAACTTGCCAACTTACATAAATTCCTGAGTTGGTTTGATATTTTAAGAGGATATTGAAGTGAATTGTTCATGTGGCTTATATATTAAATAACAGCTTACTTTGCATAATTTAAGGACTGGTATATCTTATGAACATTGGTTTACTTGATTTCGTATTTTATTTTGATTCGGATGCCCCTGACATGGTTCTTTGAAGGACGCCCCAGGATTTCACCCAGGACATTGTGCCTTTATTGCAAGATATGACATGTGAGATGCAGAGCAGTGAGTCACCCAGTGACTCGACACATTCAAACAATGGCTCTCACATCTTTAGGGCCTTGGACGATGGATAGATGGGCTTGATTTTGATAGATTTGGTCGTGGTGGCACACAAATGGGTTGAAATCCCACATGTTGGGCAATGTACCCCATGGATTATTGTTCATTGGAATGAGGACGTTGCACCAGTGGATAGTTGGATGCTCTGCAGAGATGAGATACACCCCTCTCCACCTTGGACGCGGTGCCCTACACCCTAAACGTTGGCCCTCCATTGATGATGATGTCATATTTTCGGGTATGACGATGATGGGGCTTGATGACCACTTGGGGTACCATTGATGATGTGACATGACCATGGAAGAGGAGATCCACCTTCTGCCATGACTACATAATGAGATGATGACACGTGGCCTTGGGAGGCTCTCACACACCCTCTAGGAGCATGACATCACCACACGTGTGACTTAGGAGGGCATTTTTGTATTGTTTTAACATTATTTATCATTTGTAAAGGAAAATCTAAGGGGTCAACCCCACGTGACATGACCATAGAAGAGGAGATGCACCTTCTTCCATGACTACACAATGAGATGATGACATGTGGCCTTCAAAAGCTCTCACACACACCCTCTTGGAGCATGACATCACCACATGTGTGACTTAGGAGGGCATTTCTGTATTGTTTTGACATTATTTATCATTTGTAAAGGAAAATCTAAGGGGTCGACCCCACTTGAGAGACATGACTTTTCATTTTTGTGACTTTTGGAGTGCTAGGGTTTCCTTATTTATAATACTAGCATTCCATTCATTTGGATCATCATTCACTCTCACATTTGTGGAAGAGCTACTTGGAAAAGATCGCTCTACCTCTTTTTGTCTCTTGGATCTCATGCGCTACTCTTGAAGGAGGATTATTGTGGATGTTTTCTTACTCTCCCGGATGTATGTTGCTGAAACTAGGGTTTTTCTAGACAAGTGACTTGGATAAGTAAGTAATTGCTGCAATTTTATGTCATTGCTAATGTTTTAAGGCGTTAATTACTATCTTGTTGCATGTTATTTTGTCTTGGTGAAACTCTAGGAAGGAGACACAAGTCTTTTTCTCCTTCACATGTTTTGTTTGTCCAAGTGTTGTGAGAGCATTCTTTGCTAGGGTTAAGAACCTAAGGCCCAAGAGGCTTTGCACCTTAGGATTTTGATCCTTGACCTAGGTTATCTAGACGAGAGAAAATGGCACCTACGAACCAAGAGGCTTTGCACCCTAGGGACCCTTTTCTTGAAGGTCTAGTCCTAAAGCCTAAGAGGCTTTGCACCTTAGGTTTTAGACGTCATTCTTCTTTATCATCTAGATCAATCTTCAAGGTGTTGCATGTTTGACTCCATAAGCCCTAAAAGACAACGACGCTAGTCTAAATGTGGTGAAAATTGCATTTAAAATTAGTATTCTCTCTCTCTCACAACAATCTTACTAACTTCCCTAACCCTAACTTTAGCAAACTAATGGTATTTATTGCTGCTGTTACAGCCACTGATTTTTACTTCAATTTGCTGCGTACATACTTGGAAAAGTGCCTTAATATACTCAAAATTTACATCTAGCAATTGGATATTGTTGTACATGTTGAAGGCTTGTTTTTCATGCTAAATTGCAACATTTCTGAGTACTATTTCTTCTTGTTGTTGCAAAACATTAATTGTTGTTGTACACTTGTTTTACTGCTGTAATTTGCAACAGCCATTGAATTTATTGATCATATAGTGTCTAAGAGACCATTTTTGAGCTTTATAACTTGGTAATTGTTTATATTATGCTTCAAATTTTTTATTGTCCCATACAGGTGAAACAATTACCTCATTACCTTTATTTCCTCCCCTAGACCTAGGCCTAATCTTCAGGTGACCAAGATAGGGGGCTGTAGGCTTGGCTAATCTTGCTATTTGATCCCTTGAGGTCACTAGGGAATCCTCCCTTGTGGTGGACCTCATTCCATCACTAAAACGAGGGAAGCATCTACTAAGGTGGCAGTGGTAGAAGCTTCCAATTGTTACACAATATTGGGATCTTGCGAAGGGCTTTGCACAAGTACAAATCATGTGATAACAAGCCCAAACAAACAAAAAATGGAATGATTAAACTAGAGTTTAATTGTTAGCAAATCCACACTTCAAGGACCAGCAAAGAATAATCCAAGACAACCATCATTATTTCTTGACTATATATAATCATATTTGCTTGAGATAATAATTTCAATGCAGTGATTGTGGATAACCAAATACAACTCCATAAATGTTCATATCAGTCTTATTTAATAGGAAGTGTCCATGTGGAAAGCTGTCTAAAAACAAGCGTTACTCAACTTAGAAGAAAGAATAAAATGGAAGGGATTTAGATAACTTTTTATTTCAATGCCTCCTAAAAACTAATCATTGCCTCAGACCATCTGCTTGGAAAACCTATTGTTGTCGTCCTTATACACACTTGCAAACGTGAGCTAAGTCTTGCTCACTTAATGTGTCCTTAGAGGCACAATGCCTAGGTCCAAAGCCAACGCTGTCACTTTGACTTGAACCTCTTCCGTATAGGCTCACTCCTAAGGAAGCCAAGGGGGTTAGTCCCTAGTTTCTAGATAAGTTTTAAGGTTAGGTTCTAGGAGTTGATTTTAATTTCTTAAGGTTAGAGGGAGTCTATCCTATGATGCTAAGGCAACAATGCAAGATGAAAGGGTTAGCATGTGAAGCAAACCTTTCCCTAAGTCAACTAAGACTAGTGCCTAAGGTTGGGCAAGGGGTCAATTAGATGTTAGGGTGTTTCGTTACAATATGATTATAAGTTACTAACAAAAGAATAATTAAATCCAATGACTACTAGGTACAAGTAAAAAGATACAATGATACAATAAGCAAGCTAACCACGTTTAAATGTATGTGCAGGATATAAGAAGATCAAGGCATTATCATGAGTTCATCACCAACATATCAAGTTCATCATCAACACATCCACAAAGACACTTTAGAAGATTCAAAGATTAAAGCTCAAGTGCATTAAGATGATCAAGACTATCAACACTCTTAGTTATTAAACCCACAAAGTATTTATTAGATAATTAAGCCCAAGGTTATTAAATGATTAAGG
>WSFP011330869.1:0-39075 GCA_009831015.1 Picea engelmannii
TCTAATCTAGAATTAAATTCTATGTACCTGCATTAACTACTTTAAATGCCTTCTACCTATTAAGGATGAGAGAAATCACTCAAGGTCCGTTTACATTATACAAGTTCACTTCTTCTTAATGACTTCATTTAAGATTGTGCATCAACTTCAAGGTAGTTTCAAAATTTGCGTTGGCGCTTATCCAGCTGTCCTTCGCTTCCGCGCTGGCTCGCTTGATGTTGGTGATGCTCCTGCATCATACTCCCTAGCTTGAAAATTTTCATGGGATCTTTTCCATGAGCTCACGCACGGTCCATCCATGCCTCTATATCTCCGTTTCATTCTCCCAGCTGGCATCTTCAACTGGATAGTTCTTCCACTTGACCAAATACTCAAAGTATTCTTTCCACCTGGTATTCTTGCTCACTCTTTTGTCTAGTATGCGCTCCATCTGTGGTTTCTCTGCTACTGGCATCTACTTCGTCCATTGGATCACTGGCTTCTCATCTCCTGTTCCTACCTCCTCAGCCTTATATGGGTACAAATCAGATATATTGAATATCAGAGAAATTTTGACCCCATCGGGTAATTCAATCTCATAAGCATTCGCCCCAAATTTCTTCAAGACCCTACATGGCCCGATTCTCTTTATCTTCAAATTATTATATGTTCCTCTCGGGAACCTTTCCTTTCTCAAATGTGCCAGAATCAAGTCACCAACCTCAAACTAAAGTTGTCTTCTGTGCTAATCTTCTCTATGCTTATACTCCTGGCTTGAATTCTGTAATCGCTCCTTCACCCGGCTGTGAAGTTATTTCATCACCTCTATGAATTCTTCTGCACTAGCGCTCCTAGTCACAGTTTTTTCTGAATCCCTCAGCTCAGAAATTCCTCTCAGCTGCATGCCATAAACAATCTAAAATGGACTCTGCCCTGTGCTTCTGTTAACCAAATCATTATAAGAAAACTCTGCCTATGGTAATATGTTGTCCCACTGCTTGTGGTGCTCTATCACCAAGCTCCTCAGCAAGTCTCCCAGACTTTTGTTCACCACTTCTGTCTGTCGATCCATCTGTGGATGATAAGCTGAACTAAATGATAAGTTAGTTCCCATATTTTTCCATAAGGTCCTCCAAAAATGCCCTATGAATTTAGTATCTCGATCCGAAACTATACTCCTTGGCAAACCATGAAGTCAAATGACCTCTTTGAAAAACAGGTTCGCAATGTGAGTTGTGTCACTGATCTTCTGACATGGAATGAAGTGTGCCATTTTGGAAAATCTATCCACCATCACAGAGATTTAATCACAACCTCTTTGTGTTCTTGGCAACCCCAATACAAAATCCATGCTAATCGCATCCCACAGCCTTTCTGGTATGGGAAATGGTTGATAAAACCCTGCATTATGTCTTCTTCCCTTTGAATGCTTGAAAATTTTGCATCTGTCTACGAATCTCCTGACATCTCCTCGCATTCCCAGCCAAAAATATGACTCATTTAATTTTTCGAACGTCTTTTCATGACCAAAGTGCCTTTCCAATCCTCCACTGTGTTTCTCCTTCAATAGATTCTCCCTCATGGAGCATTTCAGAATACACAGTTGATTACCCTTAAACAGTAATCCCTCCTGGATCATGTATTCTGTCCATTGGCTCCTATATCTGAGAATTGGATTCTCAGCTACTTCATACGCTTCCCCAAAATCCTGATCATCTGCGTACATGTTTCTGAGATCATCAAAACCCAACGTCTTGACTCGGAACTCCTGCAACAGCAAACACTTCCTACTCAAAGCATCAGCAACTTTGTTAGCAGTACCAGAAATATGTTTAATCACAAAAGTAAAATTTTGCATATACTCAACCCATTTGACATGTTTCTAATTCAACTTTTCTTGTTGAGTCACAAACTGCAATGCATGATTGTCACTGTATAAGACAAATTCTTTGGGAATCAAGTAATGCCTCCATTTCTTCAATGCCTGGATGATAGCATAGAACTCCTTGTCATATGTGGAGTACTTCACCTTCACTTCATTCAACTTCTCACTGAAGTATGCTATTGGCCTGTCTTCCTGACTCAAAACTGCCCCGATTGCAAATCCACTTGCATCGCATTTCACTTGAAATGTCTTTTGGAAATCCGACAACACAAAAACTGGTTGTTCCGTAATCTTTCTCTTCAACAGATTGAAACTCTTTTCAGCCTCATCAGTCCAGTGAAAAGACTTGTGTCTTTTCTTCACTGTATCCATCATCGTTGAGCTAATTCCACTGAAATTCCTAATGAACTTCCGGTAGAAACTAGCCAATCCATGAAAACTTCTCACCTCAAAGATATTCTTCGATGATGGCCAATTCTTAATCACCTCCACCTTATCTGGATCCATCCTCAACTCATTTGCAGAAATAAACAATCCCAAGTAAATGAGTTTTGTCTTCATGAATGAGGACTTCTTCATATTTATCAACAGCTTCTCCTGCTGTAATTTCTGCATCACTGTAGCCAAATGTTTCAGATGCTCTGCCATTGTTTTACTGAAAACCAGTATGTCATCCAAATACACAATGATAAATTTTCCAATGAACTCCTTCAGGACTTTGTTCATCAACCTCATGAAGGTACTCGGTGCATTTGTTAAGAAAAATGGCATAACAAGCCATCCATACAACCCCTCATTTTTTTTTAATGTTGTCTTCCATTCGTCACCTTCTCTCATGCGGATTTGATGATAACCTCTTTTCAAATCAATATTTGAAAAATATTTTGCTCCACTCAAGCAATCCATCGGATTATCCATCCTCGACAATGGGAATCTGTACCTGATGGTTATCTTGTTGATCGTCCTCGAGTCAGTACACATCCTCCAGCCTTCGTCTTTCTTCAGACTAAGTATTGTGGGAACAACACATGGACTCAAGCTTTATCTGACCAAACCTTTGTCCAACAACTCCTGGACTTGCCTCTTGACCTCTTCATTCTCTTGCGGTGTCAATCTGTACACGGCTTTGTTTGGTAAACTAGCTCCTGGTATGAGATCAATATGATGGCTCACACTCCTGATCGGTGGCAACGAATGAGGTAATTCGTCCACTACTATATCAGCGAACTCTTCCGGCAGTTCCTGAATTTCTTCTAGTAAATCATCCACTCTTGTGCTAGTCAGAACAATTCTAGGATTTCTGACCACAATGAACTGTGGATCCTCCTTCTTCTTAACCTCTGTAAGAAGTTCCTTCCCACTCATGAGAAGTATTGTGTTGCTTACTTCAGATTTCACCTCCTTATCCTTGATTGGAAACAACATGTGTGTCCTCCCATTTTTCTCTAGGGTGTATGTGTTCATTCTCCCGTCATGAATCACATTCTTGTCATATTTCCATGGTCTACCGAGCAGTAGATGAAAAAAATCCATAGGAATGACATCACATAATATCTTATCATTATATCCTCCTATCTTGAATTCAAATAAACATTGTTTAGTGACAGTTACCTGGTGCCCTTTTTGTAGCCACGAAATTTTGTACGGGCTTGGATGATCAATTGTCTCCAGCTCCAGATTCTCTACCATCTCCGTAGAAACGAGATTATCCATGCTACCATTGTCTACAATGACCTTGCATACCCTGTCCTTGGTCTTGCAAGAAGTCCTGAAAAGTCTGGTCCTTTGGACTGAACTCTCAACATCCTTCTCTGGTGTCAAAAGAGCTTTCTGCATCATCAACGATCTTCCACCTTCAGCGTCTTCTACCTCAACATCCCGCCTCTGTGACTCGGTGATGTGAGATTCTCCAATATCTCTTTTTATCAGGACACTCATAAGACTTGTGCCCATTCTTCCCACATGTGAAGCATGTGATTACTCCACCTCTTCCTCTTCCTCTACCTCTAGTACAAGGAAAAGTGTTGTTGTCAGCATAATCTCCTCTCTGCTCAGTATGTTGTCCTCGTTGTTCAACATATGGCCCCCACCGTGAGGTTCCACCTCTCTCAGTTTGAGTCTGAGGTTTCTTCCAGTCCTCCTTAGGCTTCTGATACTTATCCTGGGCAATTGATTTGTCTCTTGTATGACTTCTTCCTCGGCCCCTCTGACCCTGCTTTTGGCTCAGCTTCTCTTCCAATTTCAGAGACATTTGATAAGAATCTTCCACCGTTCAGATGGTTACCATGCTCATCTCATCCTAAATGTCATATCTCAAACCATTCATGTATCTGACAACCTTTTCATCATCGCTCTCCCGATGACCTGCCCTGATGTTCAGTTTGTAGAATTCCTCGGTGTATTCTTTCACTATCATCAGCTTCTGTCTCAGGTTCTGCATCCTCCTGAACAGAGTAATTTGATAATTTCTGGGGATGAATTTTGCCTTCATCTTCACGATCATTTTGTCCCAGCTTTTAATCTTCTGCTTTCCCTTGCAGCGTCTATCATCTTGTAGTTCATCGCACCACAATGTTGCATGTCCCTTCAATATACTGACAACATGCTTGACTTTCTTGTCCTCTTCGACATCTTCATATTCAAAGTATGTGTCCAAAGCTCTAATCCAGTCTAGAAGCTCCTCTGCATCCAGATTTCCCTCATAAACTGGAATGTCCATCTCTTCTCTTGCACCCATCCTTGCAATAGCTCTGATCAAACGTTCGTTTGATGCATATTCAGCTGCAACTTATTCTTCACGTTCAGCCTCAATCTCACTCTCAGAATCACTGAGATCCCCCGCACTGACTGTGCGTCTTTGCGTTGTCTCCATGTCTTTGATTCTATCTCTTAGATCACGCATATCTCTCTCCATGGTTGGATCTGTCATCTGCCTGCCTCTTCTTCTCGCCACTTCCCTATCCTCGGGTGGATCGGGTGTTTTCCTGTCCCTTCTCCTTGGTGGCATGGTGAATTCTCTTTCTTCTCTGCTACTGAAAGCAAAGAACCTTTCTGCACTCTGATACCAACTTTAACGTCGGCGCACACTCCCTCCACAACCCGCAGGTTGGAAGGTCTGCGTCAACACAGGATCTTTCCTTTTTTTTCACGGCCCGAAGAACTCCAAACGGTTCTTCTATTTCCCTATCGAGAAATCTACACCCACAACAATCCTCACAGGATCCCCTCTTTGCACTCGGGAGATCGGACTTCGCAACTTCATGAATCTAGAGGTTGAGCGTTTGTCTCTCGAATCCCTGAAACCCGACAACAGTCAACATTGACCTTATCCCTTTCCTTTCGGGAATTTTTTTCCTATCGCGATTTCGGCACTCGCGATGTCAAACAACTTGTTTCCCTGACTTCTAAGTCCCGATACACCCAAAACTCCAATACACGTGCAATTTTTACCTTTCAACGCCACATCACCTCATTGGGATTTCGGATTTCGCAATATCGCGAATCCAAATGCAGATGTTTCGAGACTTTACCCCATGAATCTCTGAAACGGCGTGCCACCTGTCCACTCACTGACTCCTCCGTGGCCCACACTACCCTTTGTTTTTCGGGACTTCGCGCTTCGGGATATCGTGATTCTCGTTGCAATATTTACGGGACTTCCACCCACGAAAACCTGATATGAATATCCGCGCGTAAATCCAACGACCCTTGTGGCTTGGATCTACGGTCCTGCCCCTCCTAAGCTTCGAACCTTTTGGGAATACTCACCGTATCTTCCCCTACTCCTTCTTGAGATCTAGTGGCTCACGGAAATTCATGAATTCTCCTTGGAGAATTCCTTCGTCCATCCTTCCTGATGATTTTGTGAAATAACCCAAGTATTCCTCCGTGAAAACTTGTCCACCTGCACGCAACTTGGAACACCTGCTAAACACTCCATGGTACAAAATTCCTATGCAACCCTTTGGCGATTACTCAAAGGTCCTATACCTCTTGAGCTTTCTTACAACTCTGAGTCTTAGAGAAGACTCTTGCGCGCACTCCTTGCGGAAACATTTAGACACTTCCAAGTGATGAATTTCCTTCGACCCTGCGCACACCTGCAGCAGTAGTCTCTAAATGCTTTGCTCAGATTCACAATTTTGAGGCTTCCCTTGGCCTGAACACTCCTTGCATGGCTCATGTGCCTGTCTGCACTTCTGTGTGAATGAGAACAAGAGTTACCCTATCTGAACCCTTTGTCAACGCACTCCTTGCGGACACTTCAACTGCACTCCTTGCAGGAACTCTTTCTCAGATAGAGAAACAATTGAAACTCATTCCTACTTCCTTTCAGACTTCAAACTCAAACATGAAATCATTCATACATAGCATATAAAGAAAATGTATAACAGGAAGCAAACATTCATGAGCATATCATTCAGCATCAATACACAAAGAACAAACACAAGACCATGAATTTGAATCAACCTCTTCCTATTAATCCAAATATTTGCACATGGGTGTTCTTACACAGCTCTCTGCATGATCTTGCTCTCTCCAACAATTCTTCTTCCTCTGATTATTATTGGGTTACAATACACAATGAGGGTGTTTATATCTCGTTTCCCTCTTGCGCTCTATAACTGTCTAATCTAGAATTAAATTCTATCTACCTGCATTAACTACTTTAAATGCCTTCTACCTATTAAGGACGAGAGAAATCGCTCAAGGTCCGTTTACATTATACAAGTGCACTTCTTCTTAATGACTTCATTTAAGATTGTGCATCAACTTCAAGGTAGTTTCAAAATTTGCGTTGGCGCTTGTCCAGTTGTCCTTCGCTTCCACACTGGCTCGCTTGATGTTGGTGATGCTCCTGCATCATCAAGACAATAGCTTCCTGAGTATAGTCGATGATGGAAACCAAGATGAAAAATTTGAATACCTTCCACCTATAGACTGATTGACAAACAAAGGTAGTCAACAAGATTATTGTCCATATCCTAAGGATGTACAATTCCAAACATCCATGCACATGGTACGAGATCCTTCCTTATGTTCAACATAGCTACAAAAGATCCCTCCACGACTCTATTGGCCACAACCCTTTTCAGGTGTGCTTGGGGTTCCATACATTGGCCCCCATTGACATAGCTCTACCCATTGTAGTTTCATAGGAAGATTCCTTCCATGCTTAGACTAAGGATGATTGAGCAGCCAAAATTGTTGAGTGAATCCACCACATCCAACAACAATTTAATGATATTTTGCATAAAGCCAATGCCAAGTACAAGTAATCCACGATATTCTTCAGGTACCACACAAGTTTCAAGTGGAAGATAATGTATGGTTGCATTTTTAGAAAGAGTGCCTTATAGGACCCCATTAGAATATATTCCCACTTTGATATAGGCTTTACACCATCACTAAGGATTTGGGTGAGAATGATTTTGAATTAAGTATTCCTCCTTTCCTTGTCTTACACCCAATATTGAATGTGGAATTTCTTCGATCATATTTTCCAACTCTCCTAGACACTTTAGATATGGCCGAGCACTTGGCCCCTAAAAAAATCAATCCCGATTGCATTGAAAATGAGAAATTTGATCGAATCATGGTGTTAGCACTGAAAGTTACACTTTGACTACTAAAGTGCTAGCTCAGTACCCATCAAAATGTTTATGAGATAAGTCTTAAAATGTGGTGTCAAATGGATAAAAATAATTTTAGCAATGTCAAAACACACAAAATTTTGGATGAAGTACATTAGAAAAAGAGGTATTGTTTAACTTAGGTCAGGGTTTTGAAGATTAGTGTGGATAGGATGAAGGCTTAGTAAGAAAATGAAGTGAATCTACCACTAGCTTCAGGTTGTGCCAGTAGACAAAGAAGAGAAATGCTTTATATACAAGAACTTTTTAAATCCAAGAAAACAAAACTTTGAGAAAGCTATAACAGTATAAAAATCAAACATTCATTGTCATACCTCTACAAAACATCATTTGAATCCTTCAATGACAGTAAAATTTCAGAGCGAGAGAGATTAAGATGGAAAAAAAGAAATCTAACTTATGTTAAACAAGATTTCATCAAGTTTGTTACATCAAAACCAAAGAAGACTATGTTTCATAAAATTACCAAAAAAAGTCTTTTACATCAACCATTCGAACCTAAAAAATTAAATCAATTTTAAAAGGGTGGATCGGCAAGGAAGAGAAAGAAAGAGGGTAGCAAACAATCTGCAAAGGCATTCCAATGGGTATGTAGTCAACACATCCTATAGCTCAGAGGCACACAAGCTCATACCAGACCAAAAGGGATATAATTGATGGATGGAGGTATAAGAAAGATAAAAAAAATAATAATAATGTCATCAAGGAAATATCTTCTCTTCAAAAACGACTTAAAGGATAACTAGAATATAGATCATGAAAGGAGGCAATTACTACAAAAAATTTGCAGCTCATGAATCTCTTGCCTCATGAAAAACCATTGATATTCAATGCCTGAAATTCCATTCAAGCTAGATGACAAGGTAAAATCATAATAAAGAAAAAAAAATCTGATAAACAACTCTCATGAATCTCTAATGGCAGAAATGCCTACAACATATGCCCTCAAGCTTACAAATGAGCAACTCAACTACTCATCTAGCTCTCTCCTCTCTTGGATCATGAATTCAACCCCTCCTCAAGAGATCCCTCCTTAATTAAATAGAAAATATCTTCCAAATATCCTTAGGAGGTCGAATCCCATCTCTTTCATTGGATTCTAGGCCTTGGATATAGGTGGCAATAGTCAAAGAGACAAAAATCCAACAAACTGCTAATTTTCAAGAAATTGTTGGAAGTCATTAATAAATTGTTTTCAACTCACTATATGAGGTATTTAATGGAGCTAAAACTTAGGTACAGGTGACCCTTGACATATAATTGATCCATGAGAAGTCATTCGAACCCTCCTTGACAAGTGGCAACCTCCCAACAAGATGAATATCCAACAACTATGCAAAACAGAGAGTTGGCAGCACATTCCACAGTGCACTAGTGTTTTAATTGTTTCTCTCAAATGCCAACCTAGGTCAGACTGCAATTTGGTCAAAAATTCAACAAGGATATCATCTTCCTCCACAAAATATTTCATAGAAACCCACATCATCGTTTTGGATTTATGATCAAATCTGTAAAAGAAGTTACTACAGGAAATTTTGCAGTGAATTTTGTAGCACCTGTTGTTATAACCTAGGTCTGCATCCCCTGCATCTCCTCTTGTTTGAAGCTACCTTCATCATTTATTATTATTATTATTGGTTCTCCCTTTACTAATTATCTTGGTCCTTATTCATTTTTGAGTCGTTGTGCATGTCTGTCTCTGTTTCTCGAAGGATAAATATATGTTGGATTAGGTTCGAATTAATTGTCATCATATTTTCCCATTGATTAATCTCACCACAAGTCCACCAATTCTTTGTGCATACATAGGAAATGTCCATGGATAAACGCAGCCGCTCAAAACGGTCATATTTGGGCCAGGGTTGCCAAAATTAATAGGGGAAAGTTTCAATGGTGGAGATCTATCAAGCGAATCAGATCGAGGGTTGTCATCCATTCGGGGGTGCAAAATCATGTAGAGTTTAACATCAAGATTCATCAAAACTCTTGACCTGTCGAAGACCTAAAGAGAATATCGATCGTTCATCTACCATGACACGAGGCGACAAATCATCTACTTTGGTGATTTTCACTTCGAGATTTTTCCAAGCACAAACATTTGAAACTCTCGAAGAGCCAAAGACCAGAAGTTCCAAAATGAATCTAGACCTCTCATCAGCGATGACACATGGAAGCATATCACGTCACTTCAGGGATTTTCCTTCGGAAGGTTTTTATGTTTCACATTCAAAATTCCCAAAGAGACGAAATGTTGAAAGTCTGAAATTAATCTGGATTGTTCATCGGTCGCGACATGTGGTAGCAGATCATTTACTTCAGGGATTTTCCTCCAGGAGATTTTTAGTTTTCACTTTCAAAAGTTCCGGAGAACCAAAGACCCGAAGTCCTGAACTAAATCTAGACCATCCATTAGATGGGACACATGGTGACAAATCAGTTACTTTGACAATTCTCCTCCGAGATTTTTTGAAGCACAAAAATTCGAAACTCCCAAAGAGCTAAAGACCGAAGTTCTGAAATGAATATGGACCATCCATCATTCAGGGGCACGTGGAGGAAGATCGTAAGAAGATCAAAAACCATACTTCATTGCGGGGATGAAAACTTCTCAAATGTTAATTTTCTAGAGTGGTCCCTCAATTTGAACCACAGTATTGTTGGAAGGGTACATGGCAACTTGTGGGGAATTGCGGGCCCAAAGGCAGTGTGGACCCAAACCACCCTCAATGAATTCCACAATCACGTGCTCATTCCAATCACTACTCACTCCTCTCACCACCCGACACTTTTCCACCACTCACCTCTATCATATTCACATCTCCTCTCACCTCTCGACATTTATCTTCACATGTCATCTACCCTCGCGTCCACTCATCTTGTCTCCCAATTGGGTGCTTGCCTCCACATCTCGCTTCATGATCAATGGGCGGTCAACTATTCTAGAAAATTTATCTAGCAAGTACACATGGAAGCTGACAGGGTCGATGCAGAATGCTCTTAGCTTCTGAAAGCTCAGACACAGAGGGAGAGTTAAGTCTCAGTCACAGGTCAGCGCAGATTATTTCTAGAACACTTCAGCGGGCTCTGCTCACACAGCTGGTTATCTTCAGTAGCCTCCAACAACTCACAGACATGCCATCGCTTGACAACAAAGCTCTACTCTGTCACTCCAAGGCCCATTTTCGTCCATTCAGTTCCTTTAGCATGCATCTGTTTTGTCTCAGAGACAGTAGTAGTTTTATTTTGAGTAAGTCCAACATTTTCCTACATTAGATGCAAGAGTGGCCTTTTGTGTGAGATAAGAACCACTCTTGCCGATTAAATTCAGCATCTTAGTGCAATTAATAATTTGTTTAACGAATAGTCCCTTGAGGACAGGAGCCTATGCAACTCTTTTAAATAATCATTTTTGGGATATTGTAAGGGTCAAATTGTTTAGGAAAGAATAGAAATACAACATACTGGTTGGACCCATTTATGCATGGATTAAATCTCTCTACTTGGTGAACATACTCTTGATGACAATGTTTCATTCAACTCTTCATGTGTTTTTATTCTTATCTTGAATACAGTTTTTGATTTGTGCAACGTACATTTCATTTCCTTTCAGCTATTGTATGTCTTACTTTTATTTATATGCAACCTGTCAAATAGCTAATGCTTTGGTGAAGATTTTTTTTCTGCAACATGTCGGAGTTATTGTGTTTTGATACATGTTTAATGTCTTGAAATGATATTTTAAGTATTGAACTTCTTGCAGTAGATTATTCATTAAGTAGTTTTTTGTTTCTCTCTATTTTCTATTATTTCACTGGTCTTTCATTAGTGTGCCATCAGCCAAGGAGGGCCCTCATCCATATCATCCTGCCAACCCAACCTTGCCTTTGTCTTGATAGAATAACCCTCTGACCAACCAACAAAAATTTAAAGAAACAATCATTCTAAAATTATAGGTGGCCTAGCTTTTCCCTTTAGCAGTCAAGTGCAGAACTTAGGACCAACATCTTCTGGCACCATTGTGGGGGAATGGAGTAACGAAATATCTTTCCCTGGGGGAATGAAAACAATAATATATGATCTTTTATAGTGAACAAAGACTAGATTCATTCAGACTACCTATCATTCACCTGGCAACTCCATGGTTAAAGAATCCAGTGGTGACTCCACAGTTTTAAGAATTCATAGTTTAAGATGGAAGCCATCTTGGCTCAGAGGTTTTCTCCTTTAAATTTCTTTGTTGTTCCTGGTTTTCCAAATGTTGTTTCTACTATAGATGAGTGGGGTGATTGTTTTCCTAGATTTAGGGAACATAGAGATGACAACCCTGCTGAGCATTTGCTTGAGTTCCATGAACGCATGCAGCAGTGGGGAATACATCATGAGGATGTACTAATAAAGATGTTCATTCACTCATTAGAGGGAGATGCTTGTGAGTGGTATCAATCCTTTCCCCCTACTAGCATCTCTTCCCTGAAGCAGTTTCATGTTGCATTCAGTAATCATTGTGAAAGGTTTTTTCCAGTTGATTTACTTTTTGAGAACTTTTGTGAAGAATTTGAATCTCATATTCGACAGTCACTTATTAGTTCTTCTAGTAGTGAAATTAAAGGGGAATTTTCCATTGAGGAAGTGGAGTAATATTCAGTTACATATGAGCCTTTGTCTAATCCTTTTATTCAAAAGGATGGTGTTGGGAATTACATTGATGATGGAAATAATGATAACAAAGCTTTGGATACATCTTGCATTATTCTAGGTGACTTAGATAGTCATTTTTATGATACATCTATTGTTCTATGTTCTCATAAAGATTTGATTAAATGTGAGGAAAGTGATGTTGAAGGTCATGAGCATGTTTTTCTCCTTCCTTCTAAAATTGTTGAGCAACAGGAAATCTATAATTCTGAAGATGACATTCTGGAGATGGAACAAGGACAAGCTAGCAATGCAGGAGACATACCCATTCATTTCAAACAACAAGATGAGAAATATCAAGGGTGTTTTTCTGCCCTTTATGGTTTTGAATCACATGACTTTCATGTTCAATGAGGATAGGAGCAACTCAGTCTTGTTTATAATACAGATCTCACACAACAACAAATTTGTCCTCACAACCAGTTGGAGGCTTTTCATGAGTTTCAAGATCCGATAGCGAGATGGATGGATTCTTATTTTTCCAAATTCCCAAAGGTTGAAAGTTTTACCATGATCGTCATTTGCAACTGTAAGTACCAGATGTCTGCCAATGTTTTTTCACATTTGATATATCCTCTTTGGATTATTCTAAACAGTGACTTGCACATAGTCACGATTCTTAGTCAATTGTTTTGTTGGTTTCATTGGAAGTGGAATTACACATGATTATGTTGGTTTTCAGCTGAATAGAGTAGGTAGTAGGAGAATAAGATCGTAGTTCAAGCATTTAATTTTTAGTTCACAGATTGTTTTTCAGTATGTTGGTTTTCAGTAGTTTGTTTGAATAAGAGACTCCATAGCCCAAAAAAGGCACTGGGGTTTTAGTTGCATTTTCAAGTTTCAGTAAGACTCCATAGCCCAACAAGGCACTGGGGTGTGGTTTTAGTTTTTATTTCAATAAAATGCATGGCTGAGGGATAGTAACACATACACAGGGATAACAAACAGAATGAGGGTAAGTGATGAAAGGTAAGAGCAGTTATCTAATATCAAGGCACCAATCTACAGTTCTTAGCACCTCATAGGGATGAGCTATCCCTAGTTGGAGCTGATGTTATAACCTAGGTCTACATCCTGTGCATCTCCTCTTGTTTGACCCTGCCTTCTTTATTTTATTTTATTTTCATTGGTTCTCCCTTTACTAAGTATCTTGGTCCTTATTCATTTTTGAGTCGTTGCACATGTCTGTCTCTATTTATTGAAGGATAAATATATGTTGGATTGGGTTCGAATTAACTATCATCATATTTTCCCATTGATTAAGCTCACCACAGGTCCACCAAGTCTTTTTGCATACGCAGGAAACGCCTGTGGATACATACAACCGCTCAGAACGGTCATATTTGGGCCAGGGTTGTCAAAATTAATAGGGGAAAGTTTCAACGGTGGAGATATATCAAGAGAATCAAATTGAGGGTTGTCATCCATTCGGGGGTGCATAATCATGCGGATTTTAACATCAAGAGTCATCAACACTCCTGAACTGCCAAAGACCCAAAGAGAATCTGGTCATTCATCTACCATGACACGCGGTGACAGATCATCTACTTCGGTGATTTTCACTTCGGGTGTTTTCCAAGCACAAACATTCGAAACTCCCGAAGAACCAAAGACCCGAAGTTTCGAAATGAATCTGGAATGCTCATTAGCAACAACATTTGGAAGTAGATCATGTCACTTTGAGGGTTTTCCTCTGAAAGGTTTTCACGTTTCACATTTGAAAGTCTCGAAGAGCCGAAATGCTGAAAGTCTAAAATGAATCTGGACTATTCATTAGTCGCAACATGTGGTAGTAAATCATTTACTTTGGGGATTTTCCTCCGAGATATTTTCAGGTTTCACATTAGAAAGTCTCGGAGAACCAAAGACCTGAAGTCCCGAAGTAAATCTAAACCATCCATCAGATGGGACACATGGTGACAAATCAATTACTTCAGCAATTCTCCTCTGGGAGTTTTCCAAGCACAAACATTCGAAACTCCCAAAGAGCCAAAGACACGAAGCTCCAAAATGAATCTAGACCATACATCATTCAGGGGCACGTGGAGGCAGACCATAAGAAGATCAATGACCATACTCCATTGCGGCGACGAAAACTTCTCGAGCGTTAATTTTCTAGAGAGGTCCCGCAATTTGAACCACGATATTGTTGGAAGGGTACGTGGCAGCTTGTCAGGGATTGTGGGCCCAAAGGTGGTGTGGAACCAAACCACCCTCAATGACTTCCGCAATCACGTGCTCATCCAAATCACTACTCTCGCTCCTCTCACCACCTGACACTTGTCCTCCACTCACATCTATCATATTCACATATCCTTTCACATCTCGACATTTGTCTTCACATGTCATATACCCTCGTATCCACTCATCTCGTCTCTCGATTGGGTGCTCACCTCTAGATTTCCCTTCATGACTGATGGGTCGTCAACAAGTGGGATTTATTATGTTTTGATACATGTTTAATGTCTTGAAATGATATTTTAAGTATTGAACTTCTAGCAGCATATTATTCATTGAGTATTTTGTTGTTTCTCTATGTTTTCTATTATTTCATTGGTCTATCATTAGTGTTCCATCAGCCAAGAAGGGCCCTCATCCATATCATTCTTCCAACCCAACCTTTCCTTTGTCTTGATAGAATAACCCTCTGACCAACCAACAAAAAATTAAAGAAACAATCATTCTAAATTGATAGGTGGCCTAGATTTTCCCTTTAGCAGTCAGGTGCATACCTTAGGACCAAAACCTGTCTCAATTCACAATGCCTGAGCTAGTTCACATCA
Organism: Picea engelmannii; assembly: GCA_009831015.1. Lineage (NCBI taxonomy): Eukaryota > Viridiplantae > Streptophyta > Pinopsida > Pinales > Pinaceae > Picea > Picea engelmannii. Next base: position 14,997 of record WSFP011330869.1, read on the forward strand.
CCAAAGGAAAATCAAGTAACCAAACCCTTTCCTGACCTCCAAACAAGACAAAAAATCTCATGGAGTACCTGATGGCCATGAGGTTGATGTTGGTAATTTCATATTTGCACTCAGATGCCTGCAAGTTGCCTAACCTCCAACCATCTTCTTCCACCAGTTCACAACGCCAGTTCGCCACACCAAATCAAACATATCTTGCACACTTGAATGGATTTAAAGTGAAAAATGGGAGACTTTGAGTACAACCATGGAGTTGTGACCTAAGAAATTAATGATGCAAAAGAAAACAAGGTGTGACTCATGAGTTCTTATCCTTATCATGATGGATAATATCATGACATCAATACCTATACATCCTATGTGTTAACATCTAGCTCCATAGGGAATGGAGACCTCCTTGTGAGGCTCCATAAAGATTTGTAGATTAGATTCCTTATCCATTTCATCCATGTAACATGTATCCTGTCTACGTTGTACCATAATCAATCTGTGTTGCAAACTATGAATTGTCCATGCCTTGAGAGCACTTGCTTATTGTTGAAAAATGACCTACCAAATAACTAAAACACACTCTATGAAAACCAAATGCTTGCATATCAATCTTATTTATATACATTCCTACACTGGTATATCCAGTTGAGCTTCTTTGGTTAAGTATAATCAGATTTCCATTGAAGCTATGCAATCATTTGGATAGTAAAGAAAGTTTCTTGTATATTGCAGATGAAAGCATAAAAATAATATAACCTTTGTAGTCTAAAAGTTTCTAGTTTCAGTTCACCATCCAAAGCTAGATATAATCATCATAGTTCATCCAGGGAAGGTGTCGTCATTTTCATCCCTGGGAATGGTGCCAAGAATGTTAGAACTGAAAGTTACACTTTGACTGTGAAAGTGCAATCTCAGTACCCATCAAAATGTTTATGAGATAAGTCTTAAAATGTGGTGTCAAATGGATAAAACTCAATTCAGCAATGTCAAAACATAGGAAATTATGGATGAAGTGCATCGACAAAAGAGATATTGTTTAACTTAGGTCAGGGTTTTGAGGATTATTGTGGATAGGAGGAAGTCTTGTTTAAAATGAAGTGAATCTACCACTAGTTTCAGGTTGTGCCAGTAGACAAAGAAGAGAAATGCTTCAGATACAAGAAATTTTTAAATCCAAGAAAACAAAACTCTGAGAAAGCTATAACAGTATACAAATCAAACATCATTGTCATACAACTACAAAAAATATTTTGAATCCTTCAATGACAGTAAAATTTTAGAGTGAGAGAGATTAAGATGGAAAAAAATAAAGATAACTCCCATTAAACAAGATTTCATCAAGTCTGTTACATCAAAACTAGAGAAGACCCTGTTTCATAAAATTACCAAAAAAAAGCTTTTTACATCAACCATTCGAACCTAAAAAATCAAATCAATTTTAAAATGGTGGATCAACAAGGAAGAGCAGTAAAGAGGGTAGTAAACAGTCTGCAAAGTCATTCCATTCGGCATGGAGTCAACACATCCTACAAATCAAAGGCACTCAAGCTCATACCAGACCAAAATGGATATAATTGATGGATGGAGGTATAATAAAAATAACAAAAAGAAGAATGTCATCAAGCAAAAATCCTCTCTGCAAAAATGACTTAAAGGATAACTATAACAGAGATCATGAAAGGAGGCAATTACTACAAAACATTTGCATCTCATGAATCTCCTACCTCATGAACAACCATTGATATTCAATACCTGCAATTCCATTCAATCTAGATGAAAAGGTAAAATGATAATAAAGAACACAGTCTGATTAAAAACTCTCATGGATATCTAATGGAAGAAATGCCTACAACACATGCCCTTAGGCTTACAAATGAGCAATTCAATAGCTCCTCTAGCTCTCTCCTCTCTTGGATAATGAATCCAACCCCTCCTCATGATCTCCCTCCTTCATTAAATAGAAAACGGCTTCCAAATATCCTTAGGAGGTCAAATCCCATCTCTTTCATTGGATTCTAGGCCTTGGACATAGGTGGCAACAGTTAAATAGACAAAAATCCTACAAACTACTAATTTTCAGGAAATTGTTGGAAGTCATGAATAAACTGTTTCCAACTCACTACATGATGTATTTAATGGAGCTAAAACTTAGGTGCAAGTGTCCCTTGACATCTAACTGATCCATGAGAATTCATTCGAACCCTCTTTGACAGGTGGCAACCTCCCAACAAGGTGAATATCCAACAACTATGCAAAACAGAGAGTTAGCAACACATTCTACAGTGCACTGATGTTTTTATTGTTTATTTCAAATTCCAACCTGGGTCAGGCTTCAATTTGGTCAACAATTCAACAAGGATATCATATTCCTCCACAAAAAAGTTTAGAGAAACCCACATCACCATTTTGTATTTATGATCAAATCTATAAAAGGAGCTGCTACAGGAAATTCCACAACAAATTTTGTAGCATGTGTCTCAATTCACAACGCATGAGCCAGTTCATAGTGCCAAAGGAAAATCAAGTAGCCAAACCCTTTCCTGACCTCAATAAATATCATGGATTACCTGATGGCTATGAGGTTGATGCTGGTAATTTCATATTTGCACTCAGATGCCTGCAAGCTGCCTAACCTCCAACCCTCTTCTTCCACCAATTTGTAGTGCCAGTTCACAATGCAAAATCAAACATAGCTTGCACACTTGAATGGATTTAAAGTGACAAAGGGGATACTTTGAGTACAACCATGGAGGTGTGACCTGTGAAAGTAATGATGCAAAAGAAAACAAGGTGCGACTCATGAGGACTTATCCTTATCATGATGGATAATCTCATGACATCAAGACGTATACATCCTATGTGTTAACACATGGACACCAAGATGAAGGGAACCCACCAACAAAACATCCAACTCTATTGGGTTGTCAAAGTAGGGTAGTTTCTTCACCAGGGAAAGTGGCTCACTAGGATCCATGTTCAGCAGACGTTTCCCCATTTGTTGGATGAACTTGATGCAATGGGGACCATTGATTCCTAAGGGGGGGAGGACTAATATAAGTGGATACTTGTGGCCACACACTTTTTCCACTAATTCATAATGGTTCCACATCTTGGAAGCTTTTCTATAGTTTTTTGTGTCCCAAACTTTCGAGGCCGATTTGAGGCCCTAAACAACATTTTTTTGGCCCGGCGACGCCTAACATGTGGCTAAAGGTAGATGCTAAGTTGAATGGAATGTGTACTCCTTGGCTATAAATTTCCAATGGTGTATCGAGTGCCTCAAATGAATATCATATGAAAAAATTTCTCCCTGTGAAGTTGACATCTCTATTGGGGTTAGGGTTTTGAATGTTTAGGGTTTTCTCATTGATTATTTATGTTAAAAGGCATTTTTTTCTTCTTTTTAATCATATTATTGTGAATGATATTAGTATACACATATCTCTCTTCAGAGATAAGATACCACCATTCTAGCTAGCTTGTTTGCTTTACATTTTACAGTATTTTGTATTCCAGACAGTCAGTATTATAATCTGAGTTTTACGGTATTACTATGTTCCTTGAAATATCTTTGTGTATTTCCTTATTATATGTTGGCCCTTGACCAAGTTTTGGATATCCTTGGTCATGTTTGAGCTCTTTTGGGACTTCAACAGGCTGGTCGAAGGCAGAGCGCAAGTCGAAGCGGAGATCATGGGATCTCGGCCCCTTTTTAGGATAGTTTTGGGATTAGGGTTTATGTAAAGGGTATGGGATGTTGGCCCATGGGTTTACCCATGTTTGGGCCCATTTTGTAATGTATAAATAAATATCTAGGTGATGTAGGAAGAGTCCAATGTGCTAAGTGTGAATAGTTGTGGATGCTTTGTGCATACTATGTGTTAAGAACTTGTAGAGCTAAGTGCAAGTGATTGTAAGAAGCTTGTGTATAGACAGTAAGAAGGCTTTGTGCTTAAAACTAGCTTGGGGAGGGATGATTTGGTGAGGTACGTGCATATCTCCTATCCTCTACAGAGTAGGGTTTTGATGCTTTGTTCTTGTAGAAGATTGAGAGAAGATAATAAACAAGAGAAGAGTTGGTGGACGTAGCCCCACACTGGGGTGAACCACGTATATCCTGTGTTATCGTATCTTTGTGCATTCTGGTTATTGTTTTGTGTATATAATTTAAGCTTAAGTGTAGTAATGAATGTTTAGATGAATCTAGTATGATATCTTAGTGCTTAAATGATGTGAATAAATTCTAGATCTGATCTTTTTCCATGTGCTAAGTGCCTAGATGTGTTAGATCTGGTAGAATATTATGTTGTTCTGTAATTAGGGTTTGGATCTACGATGTGAATAAGGGTTAATTACTGGTGAATGTTAACTGCTAAGTGCTTTGTTAAGTGGTATAATCACAAATATGTGTCCCATCTCGGTTGCATACATTTGAGTCCTGCAACCACCCCTGCCTCTACCTCAAGTGAGACTTCATCTACTTCGTAGGTGTTGTCGAAAGGGTTGGTAGTTAGGGTTTTTTTGGTGCGTTTTTTAAGCGTTGAACCCTGGGTCTACCCCTATGCCAAAAAATGGTTCCATTGTCGGGACCTAAAACTGTAATTGGTAGGAACTGAAGAAAAGAAATATTTGTGCGCAGATCTATGCTTTAGTGTGCAGTATTGACTTGCAAAGCTCTATACTGAGAAGAGAAGTCTGATAGAGGTAAGATATTGAATCTTTGTGCTCTGAGAAAGGTAAGATAAGTGAAAAAGTTTGTTTCGAAAGAATGAATCTAGGCATGTTTGATCAATTTTGTCCTAGTCTGAAAACTATGTCACAGTTAGAAGAAAGAAGATTTGATACGAATAGATCTGATATAAGAAATGAAAGATATGTTATTCCTATGCATAGAAAGAACGTTTGGACTAACAAATGGATGCAGGATCCTAGAAAGAATTTTTTGCAGGTTAGTTATAGTGATCCCAGTGCGCAGTACAGGAAAGGTTGGGGATCTTTTAAGAGAAAGAGAGGATTAACCCTTTGTTACAATTGCAGAAGACCGGGACATCTTGCTAAGGAATTCCCTAGTAGAAGACCTAGTTGTATTTTTTGTAAATCTATGGACCATGAAGTTTTGGAGTGTCCTAGAATGATTGCTAAAGTTGAAAATATGAATGTGAAACAATAAAACTATGAGATAGGCCAAGAAACTAGGGATATGATAGAACCCCAGAAAGAATTAGAGACTGTATTACTACAGATGAAAGAAACCTTGAATGACCACAAAAATATCAACTTATCAGAGGTCTCAAAAGAGAAAGAGTACATAGAAACAAGAATAGGAGACTTCGACATAGACTGTTTCCTGGATGAGGAAACATAGGTGAATATCATGATAGAAGGAACTTGGGAAAGCCTGCTATGGTTCCTTCATTAGGAGGAATAGGATTATTTAGAGGAAAGTTGGTAACCCTATGTGGAAGACTTACCTAGATATCTATGAGTGCTCATGGCACTTCGACAGAAGAATAATTTGAGATCGTTAAGTTTGTTGAGAACAATGCCCCATTTGCTATCTTCCTAGGAAAAACCTAGATTGAGAAAGATTAGATATGAAGTAAACAAGAAGAGGAGGATCTAGAATAGAAAAAGAAAGAACTAAGATATTTCATGGCTAGGAGAATAGTTCCCTTACTGGAAGAACAAGAGAACCAGTCGAAGCTACTAAAGACCAAAGATATGGATGCCAAAGTTGAAAGGACACGGGAAGACTGGAGACACTTGTCTATACAAGAGAGTAGGGCACCTACCCCAGAAAGAGAAGAAGTATTACCCTTGAAGCCTATGAAAGACCCTCCACATTGCGAAGTTATCATGACAATAGGAGATAAGAACGATAATGGAAAGAGGAAACCAGTGATTCAGATCATAGGAAAGAAGGCCAGAAAGCTCAGTAAGAAGAGGGCAAAGTTATAAAAATTGCAAGAAGTTCCAGAGAATACTTCACAAAAGAAAGGTTTCCAGAACTCGAACTTATTGGAATATCAGTATATCACAGATTGGAACTTCACCATGATGAAGCAATATGACCATTGGAGGTAATATGACCATTCAATTGATGCTCTCGAACAATTAGGAAAGAAGTTATGACCTGAAAGTTCGCTATTGGACCATTGGGACCGCACCATAACGGATGGAATTGCATTAAATAATGCTTTGTGACCCATTGAAAGAAACTGTTACGACAATATCTATTTATCCCATCAAACATTGCACCGAGAACACTTTTGCCAATTATGATTATCCGAGCCCGCGGAGAGCTAGTTGATTGCACGCAGTGATCATTCAGACCTCGCCATCCATTCTATTACATTAAGTATTGTTCATCGACCTGAGATATCATATCTCAAGTGTGCATGTCGGATGCAATTAGCGCAGCAGAAAAAATCATCGAAGAGATTCTAATAGACCTCATGCCCAACAAGATGATGCTTGCAACCATCCAAGCCTCATCAACGCAAGGAGTGCAAGCCTCACCATCGACTGCTCATGGATATGGACCATCATGAGCTACGAATGAGAAAATAACCAAGCATCGTGATGACTTGGTGAATGCGGAGCTAATTCCATCCATCCTACCCAAATACATACCACCCTTGGCCGATGTGGTGAGTCATGATAGTGTCCCGAGGGACTTCGACTACACAGTCATCACTATGTACCTCCCAAAGGGAATACAAGAATTCATACTGTCGTTGGAGAGGATTCCAACCTTGAATATCAGTGACTATACCCTAGGAGACCGCAAGAGCTATGGCAGGCTCGCACCTCACAAATATTTGACCAAGACCAAGGGGAAGAAGTCGAAGATCATCCCCTAGCCATGGACTATGGACATCGCGAGGTCCACTGTCTTGAACATGATGAATATGCCACATTTTGGAAGCCACCAGGAGGTTAACACGTGTGTTAAGATCCTGTTGTCATGCTTCCATGGTGGGTATCTATGGTTAGACAGACGCATCACCGTCGATCTGGTGTTGATCCATAGGATCACTGGATTGATCATGGAGGGACCAAACTCACAAGACTTTTATCCAGGGAATGTTGCAAACCACGCCCTGACACATAAGATCAAAGACACCTACAGCGATGTAGAGAAAGGGATACGAGGCTACAAGGTAGCCTCCATTCAGAATGGCGCAATGCGCCTTGCTTTCCAGTTTATTGTTGGTAAGCTAGTCTGAAAGAACAGACCCACGTAGGTCACAGTGTTTTTCATTGACCTCATAGGAAAATGTGTGGAAGGACTACAGATGAACTGGGCTAGTTACCTAATCAATTAGTTAGAATTGGATTGACACAAAGCTCAGGATCAGGGCTATGAGTTCCATTTTAGTTGGTTGTTAATCCTCATCACATTCACTGCTTGGGAGATGTCGAAAGGTGAAACCTTCCCTAGCATTGAGTCGTGCAAGCCACTAGCTACAAATTTCACCACGCTCTGGTATTCGAGTGATATGGGGAAACAATGGCAGTCGAATGTAGTATTCCATACCTACTACTTGTAGTTGAAGAGGGCTATTAAGTCTTTCCCTCATATGACATCGAATACCCTGGACAGATTCAGGCCCCTTATGAAGTTCCGCATAGATAGGCATTTTATTTATATTACTACATGTGTAGATGAAAGTAAAGAAGATATTTAGTCCTACTACAAGCTAACAAAGGAGGACCTGGAAGAAATCACTAAGGAATGGCCCATAGAGTTCCTTATACCAGTCGACCAGGCAGCATTGTCTGATCCCAACCTCATTGGAATTCCAGTGGTTACTCGCAAAGAGTATGATGCACCCAGAAGTAGCAGGAAGAAAAACAAGGAAGATGTATAGGAAATACACAACACATCATAAGAGACTGCATCAAATTCACCTAGCGGAGGAGGAGACAACGAAGTTGAAAAAGAAGAGAAAGAATGGGAAGAAGACAAGTCGAAGCAAGGTGAAGTAACACTGCCTAGGAACCCCCTTGAAGAGGCAAAGACATCCAAGAAAAGAAAGGTTTCCCCAACGAAACCTACATCGCGGAAGAAGTCCAAAGCGAGTAAGTTGAAGATGCAGAATATAATCACGGTCGATGACTTCGACTTCATTATTGCAGCTATATCAGATACCTCAGAAGATATTTTGTAGAGAACTGAAGACAAACAAGAAACCATGTATGGAAGGATTGAAGCAGAGCTGAGAGGAGTACATCAAGCCCTTCACTCCAGCCGCGCAGTGTCCATTGTGTCCCTATCACCAGAAGAACCAGATTTGGGAGATGAGCCTTCCCAACTCCGCAGAATAGCTTATGTGACCGAAGCTCACCTTCGTCATGTACAGGAAGAAAAAGAACATGCCACAGTGGCCCTGAAGTAAGAACAAGAGGAAATCATAGATCAATGTCAAGTTGTGCAACAAGAGAAGGACGACCTCCAAATCAATTTCGAAGAGAATAGAGCACATACCCAACAGGATAAATAAAAGTTGCTCGTGGAACAGTTCAAAGTTAAAGAAGCAGTTTCCAGAGCACTTCTCTCTGTGACAAGCTTAGAGAAAATGGAAGAAGGCCTGGTGGAGAGTCAAGTGGTGAAGCTTGAGGAAGCCATTCAGCAGAGAATAGTCGAACTAGAATTAAAAACAGTGCCAAGAACTCCACAGGAATTGCGAGACCAGAGAGAAGCAACTGCCAGGAGTGCAGTTGAAAGGATCAAAGCATTAGCCGTGGAATGTAAACAGCTAAGCAGTTGCAGTGTGCAGACTTATGAGCACCTTACAAAGGACCCTAAATTGAAAACACTGGAGTCGCAGCTCCAGGAAGAAAATCATCTAGAAACAACAGTACAAGCATATTTAAATCCCTTGTCAGTAGTTGAGCGAATGAAAATATCCCAAGAACAACGCACGATTTAGCAACAGGTCCATGCCATACAAAGCAAATTCATGGAAGTGACTCGGAAGCTCCAACCAGTCTAGGATGTTGCTTGCCTACTTTTTGAGGAGATTGAAGGCCGAGGAGAAGATATAGAATGAGTAGTCACTTCGAAAGAACAATGCTTAGAAGGACCTATGAACAAGGAAGTTATTCAAGAGTTCATCAAGCAGGAGGCCTTGGTGCAGCAATAGGTTGAAGCAGCTCAAGCCAAGCTCAAGGCTTTTGATGTAGATTTACCCATACTAGAGTGACTTGGGATGAGTCATAGGTGAGTGTTGGGGGCCTGTTGGCCCTTGACCAAGTTTTGGAGATCCTTGGTCATGTTTGAACTCTTTTGGGACTTTGACAGGCTGGTCAAAGGTAGAGTGCAAGTCAAAGCGGAGATCGCGGATCTTGGCCCCTTTTTAGGACAGTTTTGGGATTAGGGTTTATGTAACGGGTATGGGATGTTGGCCCATGTGTTTACCCATGTTTGGGCCCATTTTGAATCTAGGTGATTTAGGAAGAGGCCAATGTGCTAAGTGTGAACAGTTGTGGATGCTTTGTGCATACTATGTGTTAAGAACTTGCAGAGCTAAGTGCAAGTGATTGTAAGAAGATTGTGTATAGATAGTAAGAAGGCTTTGTGCTTAAACCTAGCTTGGGGAGGGAGGATTTGGTGAGGTGTGCACAGATCTCATGTCCTCTGCAGAGTAGGGTTTTTATGCTCTATGCTTGTAGAATATTGAGAGAAGATAATAAACAAGAGAAGATTTGGTGGATGTAGCCCCACACTAGGGTGAACTACGTATATCCTGTGTTATGGTTTCTTTGTGCATTCGGGTTATTGTCTTGTGTATATAATTTAATATTAAGTGCAGTAATGAATGTTTAGATGAATCTAGTATGATATCTTAGTTCTTAAATGATGTGAATAAATGTTAGATCTGATCTTTTTCCATGTGCTAAGTGCTTAGATGTGTTAGATCCGGTAGAATACTGCGTTGTTATGTAATTAGGGTTTGGATCTGCGATGTGAATAAGGGTTAATTACCGATGAATGTTAACTGCTAAGTTATTTGTTAAGTGGTATAATCACAAATGTATAATCAACCACCCCTGCCTCTACCTCGGGTGAGACTTCATCTGCTTCACAGGTGTTGTCGAAAGGGCCGATAGTTAGGGTTTTTTTGGTGCGTTGTTGAAGCGTTGAACCCTGGGTCTACTCCTGTGCCAACATTATATCTCTATTATATCTCTCCCTTCATGTCATTCTCAATATAATACATATCAGGTACACATGAGACTAACAATGCATACAAATTTGTTTTGTGCAAAAGAAACTTGATTTGATGTTGGCAACTAATTATTTAGCTCTTCAAAACTATTAAGGTTAACGACAAGATTCAAAGTCATTATAAAAATATATTCATTATGAGCTCCACATGTCACTTACAAGAACAAAACTTGAGTGGAGAGGATAATACTCCATCCCACAACCACTCGAACTAGACCCAATTGACACAAATATATTTAAGATTATGCAAATATGGTTATGGTTAATACTCTTATTATTCTCATGCATTCATGGTTAATATTATGAGTTACTATTATCTCTTGTTATGATCACATGAATGTATCAAATGTGTGTGCATATTACTTTGTCATCGTGTATCTTTCTTTAAGGAAACTTACAACAATCACTTGGGACCATTCATCTTTGAAGGCCTTGGAAATGTTGATGTAGCAGACTATAATGCCTTTGCTAGACAAGTATGGTGTATGCCTCGGGTCTTCAATTTAGATCCAATACTTGGTTTCATTGCTGGGAACAAATTATTACATGGTGAGAAGGTATGTTTTGGAAGATTACCTAAAAGGAGATTAAAGAATAGGTTGATCAACATTTGGACTCATTTATGTATTAAGGATCAAAATTATTAACATTAAAGGTTGGAATATTCAAGGATTGCTTCTTAATTTTAAATGAACATGAAATATTTTGTGTGAAATTCCATGTAAATTGTCATGAGGGAGAACCCCATTACTATCAATAAAGTGAATCAATAAGTTGTATGGAGAATTGAGAATCTACTCGTTAAGATAAATAAGTGTGACCATAAAATCACTCATGTGATGGATTTCTAGTTTCGCGATGTGATTGAAAATTATGTTCTTAAGTTTGTTGCAAAATATTGCTAGTATTTTGCAAAGAATGGGATTAATTTGTGAAGGGAAGGTTGGTAAGGGATATTTATTTTTGGAAAAAAGATATTACTAATAGAGAAGGGGTTGCTTCTTGTTGACCCCTAGATGATGGTAGATTAATTATAGTGTATTGGGGTACCACCCAATGAAAGGAAAAAAGTAGAGAAAATAATTAAGGAGTTAGCATGGACCATGGGGATAGTGTGCAAGACAAACACAATAAATGTCAAGAATCCATTTGTGAATTATGGTGGGAAGGAGTTATGCAATAAGTCTATGTACAAAAATAATCTACCATGAGGGAGTGCTACTATGGAATAAAAATACCTATTGTGGATTCATCTAAGTTAAGCATAATAAGAGAGTTGATATTAAGAAGAGAAGAGATAATTAAATGAGTGGAGAAGTATTGTTGAAGAAGAGAGAGTGAAGGAATAGAGTGGCTTATAAAAAAATTAGTGAGGCAATTCTAGTGAGAAGAACATGATAACACGCACAATGCTTATGTGTGGACATAGAGCACCAAAAGGGAAACTGTTAGTGATGCACATGATGGGTTTGATGAGTCTAATGGTGATTTTTGGTGTGATTGAATTGACAACATGACCCTTCACCTATAAGTGAATGGATAAAACCTATAAAATATTCAAATGTAGATTATATTATGCTTATTTGGAGATATAGATCACCAAAGTGGAAAGGGTTAGTGATGCACATGATGGGGTTCACCAAACTGGAAAGTGTTAGTGATGCACATGATGGGGTTGATGAGTATAATGATGAGTTTTGGTGTGAATGAATACACAACATGACCATTCACTTATAAGTGAATGGGTGAAGCCTATGAACTATTCAAATGTAGATTATATTATGCAATGTGAACTATTTGATATTATTTAAGTAAATGTAGAAATGTAGGAATAAACATTTAGATATTCAAGGATAATCAAGTGGATGGAACCTATCCACTCATTAAAATTATTCAAGTATATTTATAGTAAATATATTCACAAGCATTGGCCTCAACATTAGCCTTCAATGCATAGTTTGTAGTCGTTTCAACTTCATCACCCACCTGCTACTATAAACCATTATTGTTCATCTCCTTCCTCCTCTTCCTCCTCTTTAAATATTCCTCTTGTTCTCACCTTCAAAGTTAATGGAATCATCTTGATTATGAATTACTAACTAATATTATTCTCTAAGATCCTATTTATAGGCTTGATTGTAACTAACTTTATTTTAACCTCTACAAAAATCTCCTTGGTCGATAATTAATCTTCTCCATGTGACTCTCAATATTTCATATGCACCACCTTAAACGTGTTTTCCCTTTGGGTTTAATTCATGTGGTGTTCTTATATTTTGGTATTTTTCATCATCTTCTCTATCTTTTGTGCAATATCCCGCATGGTCATCCATTGTGTGCCTCTTCCTTGGCTCCTAGATTTACAATGTGCATCCTTATCAATGGCACCTAAACCTTTGCTCCAACATGATGATGCTCCACACAATGGTTTGTGATCATATTTTTCATATAATTTTTTCTATATCTACTTCTTCCTCATACATTGTTCTTACACTATTCCTTCCATTGTGTGTTGATCAAATCTAGTGTTACAATGTTGATCCTTTTCAACCTTCTTCACCTACATTTTTGTATGTCATGTGACCTTTTGGGTTACTTTGTATGATGTTCTTGCATCAAATTCCCCTTGAAAATAATGGTTTTCTCAACCTTGAGAAATATATGCACTTGATACCTCGTCAACCTTTATTGTTCCCTTGTGAATTTTCTAATACTCATATTCAAAATATATGTGTTTTCCTCAACTTCTCTACAATTCCACTTTAACAAGAATAACTAAAATTCTCTAATGTGCTTCTATAGGACTTTCACATACAAAAAAAATTAAATTTATTCATCCTTCTTCTTTGACATTTAGCTACACCAATCTATTTTGGTTTCTCCATATACTACATCTTCATTCTCTATTGCTATGTAAGCATATATATCAAACAATTTAAATATTAATGAAATATCTAATTCTTCAATAAACTCAACCTAATATCAATTCTCACCAAAATTATTCTTTATATTGCATGGACCTATCATTTTCACATTCAACTTTCTATATACACCCCTGGGATAGTTCTCCTTCCACAAACCTACCACCATTTCATCTCTATTAGCATAGGGGCAGACCCAGGGTTCAATGCTCAAGAGTGCACCAACAAAGCCCTAACTACCGGCCCTTTAGGAAACACCTACGAAGCAAATGAAATCTCACTCGAGGTAGAGGCAGGGGTGGTTGAAAGACTTAGGTGTCTGCAACCTTAGTTGTGACACAGATATGTGTTTATATCATTTACAGAGCACTTTTCATCGATCATTCATCAATATTCAACCCTTATTATACTTTGCAGATAGCACAGAGGATTGTAGTGTACACTCATATCTACAGTATTTCATCACTTAACCATAGTAACCCAGATCAGATCCAGTAGATCAGCACTAAGCATCCTCGTACACATTAGATATAAAAATCATATATATCTAAGAATCACAAAGCATAAGTGGATATATCAAATCACATAGCATAAGAAAAACACATTGAATCAAAGCACATAGCATAACACACAGATTTACATGGTTCACCCCCACCCTAGGGATACGTCCACAAGATCTTCTTCTTTATTATCATCTTCAATCCGTTACAAGCACAAAGCCTCCAAAACCCTTCTTCGCATAGGATAGAAGATCTACGCAGCTCGCTAGATCCTTCTTCCTTGCGTTACAGCACTTAGCTTTCTATAGCAACTTGACAGTAACTTGCACTTATCCTTGCAAGCCTTACACAATTCGCACAGAGAACTTATTCAACATCACATAGATCCACTACCAATTTCACTAAGAAATCATAACTACTACTTCTTACATTGCCTATCCTTCTATTTATACATTACAAAAGTGGGCCTAAGTGTGGGTAAACCCACGGGTCGACATCCCTTTCCCATTACATTAACCCAAAACCCTAAAAGGGACCAAAAGTGGACTGAGATCCTGTGATCTTTGATTTTCCTGGTGCTCCATATTTGACAGGATGTCGAAGTCCAAAAATGGTCAAATATCACCAAGTGTTCCTCAAAACTTGGTCAAGGGCCAACAGGCCCCCAAAACTCACCTGTGACTCATCCTGAGTCACTCTGGTCTGATCAATTCCGCCTCAAATGCCTCAAGTTTGGCTTGAGCTACTTCGACCTGTTACAGTGAGACAACCTCTTTCTCAGTGAACTCCTGGATCACTGTGTCATTTACTGGCCCTTCAAGGCATTATTCTGCGGTGATGGCAACCTGTTCAAGCTCGGCTCCCTGGATTTCAACTTCAGTGAACAGTTGGCATGCCTTTTCTTGGATTGGTTGAAGTCATTGGGAGACTTCCATCACTTTTCTTTGTAGCATGTGTACCTATTGTTGAGCAGTGCATTGTTCTGGAAATCTCTTCATTATTTCAACTAGGGTCAAGGCCTTCAGCTGCGCCTATAGCGTATCTACGTGTTGCTTTTCTTCTTGGAGTTGTGCCTCCAATGCATGTAACTTTAGATTCTCTGTGAGGTTCTCATAAGTATGGGTTCTTCTAGAGCTCAGTTTCTTTCATTCCAAGGCAAATATTTTTAATCAGCCAACTACGCTATGGGCAGTTTCCTCCCTTAGATATCTTATTTCTTGAGGAGTCTCGGACAAGGTACAAAGTTCTAGATCTGCGATGCACTGCTGAAGTTGCTAGATTACTTCTTCAAGTTGTGACACCTTCTGTGGGACACGTTCTTCAATCTTCACTTCTATGACCATCACAGAGTGAAGTACTTTGTGAACCCTTTCATATACTTCAAGTTGCTCTGCTAGCAACTAGTCCTTGCTCTGCTGTAACTATTCTTTTTCCTCATCGCACTTTGCTTGCGGGGAAATATTTTCTTGTTCTACCTTACTCTATTGTTCTAAAAGTGCACTCTATACTTGTGTCAAAGCCTGAGTGGCTTGTGTCATGTCTTCTTGAGCTCGTTGAAGGAAAGCTTCTACTTTATCGACGATCTGGTGTAAATGGGTGGGCTCATCACCTATTCTTGTTCTTCCAATTGTCAAGGGCACAGTAGAAACTGCTCGGCTGGACTAGAGTGCCTGCTGCACTTCTTGAAGTTCACCCTTGATTCAGATGAATACCTCCTCCTTCTTCGCTTCTTTCTTTTCTGCGATCTCTAGTGAAGCATCATTCAACGCAGTGATTACGAAGTCGAAGTCGTCCAGTGTGAGGGTAGTCTTAAACGTAGTCTGGGTGGCCTTATTTTTCTTTCAGGATGAGGGATTTGGTGGGGTAATATTCCTTTTCTTAGAGGGATCCTCCTCCTCTCTATTGCCTTTGTTTTGCTCAACTTTTGTGCCACCTAGTTCTTCACCATCACCTCCCTACACAGGTGAGATTGAAGTAGTATTCATGGATGTTCTATGGACATCTTGAACTTCATCATTCTTCTTAGTATTGCTTTGTCTAGGTGTATCTGGCATAGCTTCAAGGCTATCCACGTCGGACATTTTTGTGGGGTCCGCTGCAACAAGGAGGTCCATCGACCATTCCTTGGTAATCTGCTCCAAGTCTTCTTCTGTCAACTTGTAGTACGACTGGAGCTATTGTTTGTTCTCATCAGCACACGCTATGATATAGGTGAAGTGGTGTTCCACATTGAATGTTATCAAAGGTCTAAACCTATGAAGTGTGTTTGGGGTGAGGCGCAGTGTATATTGGATTGCATTCTTCAATTGGTTGTAATAGGCGTGGAAGATGGAATTGGACTGCCACTTCTTGTCCATGTCACTGGAGTACCACAATGTACATAAATTTGTGGCCAGTGCTTCAAAGGGTTCGATCTCTAGAAAAGTGGAACCTTCTGGTAGCTCCCAGGTGATGAAAGTGATTAGTATGAGAAACCAACTAAAGTGGAACTCATACCCTTGGTCTTATGCTTCTCTACAATCAAGCTCTAGCTGGTTTACAAGGTATTGCACCTAGTTCATCTATAGTCCCTCAGCGCATTTCCCTATGAGGTCAACTACAAATCCAATCACTTGTGTTGGTCTGTTCTTGCAAACTATCTTGCCTACGATCAGCTGATAGGCAAGGTGCATTGCGTCACTCTGGATAGAGGCTACCTTGTAGCCTCGCGTGCCTTTCTCGACATCGCCATAATTTTCTTTTATCCTCTGCGCTAGTGCTCAGTCTGAGGTCTTTCCAGGGTAAAAATCCTATGGGTTGGGGCCTTGCAAAATAATTCTTGTGATCGGATTGATCAAGGTCGGATCCACAGTGATGCGATGGTCCAACCATAAGTATCCTCTGTGGTAGTAGGACAATAGCAACTTGACGCATGCGTTGACTTCCTGGTGTCTGCCAAAGTGCAGGATCTTCATTACATTAAGCAGTGTGGACTGCATGAGGTTTTGGGTCCATGACTGCAGGACAATCTTATAATTCTTTCCTTTGGTCCTGGTTAAGTACTTATGCGGGGCTAACATGCTGTAAACTTTACGATATCCAAGGTTAAAATCACTAAATTTCAATGCTACGAGCTTATCCTAGTCAGGAAGAACTGCACGCACCCCTTTCGGAAGGTATGTGGTGATCAAAGCATACTCGAATTCTCAAGGTACATTGTCAAAGTTGATGGAACCACTTAGAGATGGTAAGTAAGTAGGTAGAATGTGTGGGATAAGCTTGGAATTTATGATGTCATCCCTGTGCTTGGTTCATTTCTCATCGGTCGGTCGGGATGGAATGGCGCGAGAAGTGGAAGGGGAGACCTGGAGTCCTCTCATTGACGATGCTTGGACTCCTTTAGATAATCCTCACTCTGACATGACTCTCTTAGTCATTAAGTCAATCAAAACTTCTTCAACTACTTTCTCAGCAGCGCTGAGCTCGTCTGACATACAATCTTGGGTCAACTAGCTCGGGTGTGAAATGAATTGAGAGACTTCAGTGAACGGTATGGGAACAAGGAAATGATCACAGGGTGAAGTAATCTCAGGTTTTGGGCTCAAATTCTCACTTAGCAAAAAGTATTCTTAGTGCGTGGCGCGATGGACTAAGTAGGGAAACTTTGCAACGGTCTGCTTGCAACAGGTATGAGGCTGCATTAACTTATGTTCTATCCGTTATGGCATGGTCTAACGGTCTATTAGCGAGCCATAAATTCTTTCTGACCTATTTGGAGCAGAATTTGAACGGTTATATTGGCTTCCAATAGCTATATTACTTCACCTCGACAAAGTGGCATATGTCATTGTTCTGATATCCCGTCGAAGCTCCAATTCTGCAAAGTGTCTTGCTGCGAGGTACCCTATGGGATCTTCTGTAATTTTTCAATCTTAGCCTTCTTCTTACTTAACTTTCTATCCTTCTTTCTAGTGAGCTTCATCTCAGTGATTCTATTCCCATTTTGATTCTTATTTTCCTTGGACATAGTCACTTCGTGCTGGTGATATTCTCTCCTAGGGTTTAGGTATATCACTTCTTCTTTGTCTGGGCTAGAAATTTTAGCCTTTTGTGTAGCTTTGGCCTCGACATATGGGATTCTAGTGTCATATGGCTTCGAGTGGTTCTCCTATTCTTCTATCAACTCTGCAGTCCTTTTAGTCATGAAATCTTTTAACTCTTATCTCTGTTGTTCTAAAACCTCTTCTTCTTCCTTCTTTCTGGCTTGATCTCTTTCAATCCAAGGTTTTTCGAGTAGCATAGTAAATGGGGAGTTGTCCTCAATGAATTTGATAATATCAAAATATTCTTTTGTCGAAGTTCCATTGACTGTCATAGGTATCTGAGCGATTTTTCCACATAACATCATCATTTTTCCTCTAAATAGTCCTATTCCTCCCAATGAAGGAATCATAGCAGGCTTCCCTATAGCTTCCCAAGTTCTTTCTGGCATAATGTTTACTTGTGTTTCTTCATCAAGAATACAGTCAATGTCGAAGTCCCCTATTCTTGCTTTGACTTGCTCCTTTTCTTTGAAGATCTCTGGTAATCGGACATCTTTATGTTCCTTCAGGGTTTCTTTCATATGTATTAATAGTTTCTCTGATTCTTGTTGGGTTTCTGCCTTTTCTAGATCTGCCTTATGGTATTCTTGATTTATATTTATCCTTTCAATCTTAGTGATCATTCTAGGGAAATCGAATACATCATGGTCCCTAGCTTTGTAACAGAGACAACTAGGTCTTCTACCAGGGAATTCCTTAGCTATATGGCCTGGTTTTCTGCAACTATAACATAGGATTAATCCTCTCTTTCTTTTAAATGATCCCCAACCTCTTTTGTACTGTGCACTAGAATCATGATAGCTAACCTACAGAAAATTCTTTCTAGGATCCTGCATCCATTTGTTAGTCCAGACATTATTTCTATGCATAGGTATAACATATCTATCATTATACTTATCAGATCTATTCATATCAAACTTTCTTACATCTATTAATGCCCTAGTTTTTAAGCTAGGACAGAATCTATCAAGCATACCTAGATCCATGCTCTAGAAACAAAAAATTTCACTTATCTTACTTCTACAGAGCACAAAGCTTCCAGATCTAAGAACTTTTGACTATTCTTACCTTTATTAGAGAACAGAGCTTACAGATCTTACCTCTTTTCTGTAGATCTGACCTCTTTCTCTCATAAATTTCCACTTTTATTTTTCTTAAAGCACAGAGCATTCAGATATCGCTTCTTTTCTTCTGATTTGATCTTCCTTTCTTCAAATCTGACCTTATTCCTGGCACAAAGCTTCACAAGTTGAGTAAAAAGTTGTGCACTAGGGAAACAGATCTACGCACAGAGATTTCTTTTGCACAAAGTTTCTTCTTCCTCAGTTCCCAGCAATCACAATTTCAAGTCCTGACAATGGAACCATTTGTTGGCATAGTGGCAGACCCAAGGGTTCAACGCTCAAGAGCGCACCAACAAATCCCTAACTACCGGCCCTTTCGGCAACACCTGCGAAGCAGATGAAGTCTCACCCGAGGTAGAGGCAGGGGTGGTTGCAAGACTCAGGTGTCTGCAACCTTAGCTGGGACATAGATCTGTGATTATATCATTTATAGAGCACTTAGCATCGATCATTCGTCAATATTAAACTCTTATTATACTTCGCAGACAACACAGATCATTGCGGTGTACACTCAGATCCACAGTATTTCAGCACTTAACCATAATAACCCAGATCAGATCCAATAGATCAACACTAAGCATCCTCATACACATTAGATATAAAAATCATATATATCTAAGAAGAACAGAGCATAAGTGGCTATATCAAAGCACATAGCATAAGAAAAACACATTGAATCAAAGCACAGAGCATAACACACAGATTCACATGGTTCACCCCCACCCTGGGGCTACATCCACAATATTTTCTTCTTTATTATCATCTTCAATCTGTTTCAAGCACAAAGCCTCCAAAACCCTTCTTCGCATAGGACAAAAGATCTGTGCAACTCGCTAGATCCTTCTTCCTTGTGTTACAACACTTAGCTTTCTATAGCAACCTCACAGTAGCTTGCACTTAGCCTTGCAAGACTTACATAGTTCGCACAGAGAACTTATTCAACATCACATAGATGCACTACCAATTGCACTAAGAAATCATATCTACTACTTCTTACATTGCCTATCCTTCTATTTATACATTACAAAAGTGGGCCTAAGCATGGGTAAACCCATAGGAAGACATCCCTTTCCCATTACATTAACCCAAAACCCTAAAAGGTCCCAAAATTGGATCGAGATCCTGTGATCTCTGCTTCTCCTGGTGCTCCATCTTTGACAGGCTGTCGAAGTCCAAAAATGGTCAAATATGACCAAGTGTTCCTCAAAACTTGGTCAAGGGCCAACAATCTCAAAATTCAAAATATTTAAATATATTATGCACATATTTGTTATCCTTATATTGTTCATTCTTCATCATGAGAGTATTTTGTATATGTGCTTACACTCCTTTCATTTTTTCTACAAATGATTTAATACCCGCACTTTTGTGCATCTTTGTTGGAAAATCAACTAGGTCAGTAACTCTTTGTGGACTATATCCATAACAAATTTAAAATGGTGATTTTCTATCCAACTTGTTCATATAACTATTATATGAAAAATATTCCTATTCCAAAATTGAATCCTACCATTTTGGATTCTCTCTTGCTAATCACCTCAATGGATTACCCAAAAATTTATTCATGAATTTGGTTTTTCTATGTCTAACGTGATAATCTCGAAAAATACATATGAAAACATATTACCTTTTAATTGAAGAATAACGTGAAAATAACTTCAAACAATGAGTCACATCACTGGTCTTCCTACAAGGAATGAAACATTCCATATTATAAAACCTATCAACCTCAACAAAAAAATCATCGATTTCTTATTGTGTTCTTGGAAATCAACATACAAAATCCATCAACAATAGACTTCCAAGGCATCTTCAATACAGTGATGGTGTGTATAACTCTATATTATGATTTGCACCCTTAGTGATCCATAAAGTTATACATATCTTAATAAATCATCTTAATTCTCTTTGCAATCTTATCATGTAATGCATATCCTCAAATGAGTTGATGGTCTTATATCATCCAAATGTCTTGCTAACCTCCACTATTTGGTTGTCTTATCAAAATCTCATGCATCATTATTTCTACTATGTATAACTACTTCCCTTTGAACAAATATCCTTCATCTCGAAAATAAATTTTCACTACAATCTTGTAAAACTATATTTTTGTTTCTCTCATAAATATTCTCAAAGACTTGGTATTTCTCATACATATCTCTAATTTGCAAATCGATCAATAGTCTCATTCTTCATAATTGCCAACATCAACACTCTTCTACTCATTGTATTTGCAAACTTGGGATTAAACATAAAAGTGCATCCTTACATAATATCTATCCAATTCAAATTCCTTTAATTTTACTTTGTATGATTCTAAAAAAACATTAGTTCTTGATGGTCCATATACAAGAGCATCAACAAGTTCATTTGAAATTGACCCTAAGGGTCACAAACTTTTACTAAGGAAGTTGGTTTCCTAATTTATATTTTCATTTGTAATAGTTGTATGAAGTATCTCTAGAAGATATCTATGTTTGATTAGTTTGATAGGTGTTAATCTATTTCTATGTTTTAGGAGCATATTTCTAGTTTAGGGGTTTGTTGAAATAGCTTGGGATATGTTGGTTTGTGAGCTACTTGAGGGATCTAAGATATATTGATTATTTTGTAATGAATGTAGGTTAACAAGTGTGGAGAGTGTGAGTTTGTGTGAAGTGTGCAGAGGTGTAACATCTCGCTCTACTGAGCACACTTTTATTGACTTATTCTTTGAGGACACTTGTGTGCAAGAGATCCAGTTATGGTACATTGTGATTTCATTTCGATTATGGATTATACATGATGATGATGATGATGTGCTGTGACTTATTGTTATTTGATGTATAGATATTGGCAGATGCTATTGACCAGTTTTCTTAAGTGTGCAAGACACATGACAGGTTATGGATGCTAATGGCATCAATGGACTTCCTTGGACTACAGATTGAGTCAGGGAGTGAATTGTTTTTTGATTTAGTATTTCATTTATGCACTTGTGACATATGATTGATTACGGTATGATTTATGTATATGGATTATTAACACAGGTTTTATCAGTGAATGCAGGCTTGACGATGCTTGCTAATTTGACTCATGTAAGGAGTAGAGGGGCCATGCACAGAAACCTGACATTGAAGGAGAGGTGGGGAAACATCTTTTTCATAGCCTACTAGCATTCTCGCCATGGCCCGAATGGTAGGTTAACGATTATCTAGAGTCAAGCTACCACTAGTCTAACTAGAAGAAGACTCCTATTCCAAATCTAACTAAGATCTAGTTAAGAGACACTCATTAAATGAGAATCTGGGGAACAAATGGACAACTAAGAGCAAAAATAGGAACAGGTTGGGGAATGTGAGGGAAATTGTCTTTTAAATAAAATAAAAATGGTAATTACTTGTGTAACTTGGGGAGAGTGTGACAAGTGTGTGGATGAACAATCCTAATTAAATTAATTAAAAAGATAATTAATTGTGCATGAAGACATGTGTCATTGGGGTTTTTTTTATAAAACAAATGGTGAAGAAGGAAAAGGCTCTCACTTATTCTCGGTAAGGTTATGCTACCAAAATTATTAAGGATTGTGTTTTACTTGTAAGAGTTGGGATACCAAGCTTGAAGAAGGAGTGGAAGCTCTACCTTGGGAGGCAAGCTTGGAGCTACTATTTTTTGTTTCTTGTGTGTAGCCCCTTTGCAGCTCAAGGGGATAAGGGGAAAGAAGAGTACCCCTAGCGTTGGTTGGGAGGTACTGGTGAAGTTGTTCGAATAACAAGCTAAAGGACGTTGCGCAAGATGTCAGTTGGAGATAGTTGGAGATCAACATCACATATTTGTACATGGTTTGCTACGGTACTTCATATTCGTTATTAAATCATTTCAAATATAATTCTCCTTGTATAACTAGTAATTCGAGTTATTGGTTATCATGATCGTGTAAACCAAGGACGATTTTAAGGATGGAAATTTATTTTAAAATGTAGAAACCTTGGCGAATCTTACTAATCCTTCATATGCCAACTATAAATGTGTGGTGGCATTTTTGTAAAAATATTCAAATTTCTAAGGATTTTATATAGTTTTTATAAAATTTTGGTGATTTTTAATGTAAAATAATTTTATCCTATAGAATTTGGGAAAATCATTTTTTAAATAGCGAATCTCATTTTTGGAAAAACCATGGAAAATCAGCCCATGAGCGAAATTTAGCCCCTAAAAGCATCCCTGGTGTAAACTATGGTGAAATTATTGATTGGATCTTCATATAAGAAATTGTTAGTCTCATATGAGAAGTTAGTACAGATTTATGGTTGTCTCTCTTATACTTTTACCAATAAGGATATCGACTATTGAAATTTGATTCATTATAATTTATTCATTGCTCAGTCGAATGTAAATTTTGAAAATTAATCACTGGATATTGATACCAGTTTAGGGAAATTTTTAATGTTACATATCTATGTAATCCTAGCCTCAATTTTTTAAAAAAAGGTCTGATAAATGCTGATTAAAAATCTTGATTTCTCCACCTACAGTAATCTAGAATCTCTTAGGGTGATAAGAATGTCTCCTTTAGGTTCTTCCCTTGGTCATTGAATACGTTCAGGCCTAGTGTATTCTTTATGTATGAATTGCTTTCTTGTAGTTGCGTCATCATTGCACATTGTTCCTTCTTTGCTTAAAAAAAAAAAGGTTAATCTCTAGTTGTTAAGTAAATGTAGTCAGATTTTTTTTGTTATCAAGTCCTTGTGACAAGAAAATTAAAGAATCCATTCAATAGTTACCCTCTCTTAGTAACTTTTCTTCAATGGAAAGAGAAAATTTTACCCTCAATGACTGGTAAAATTTTAGTTAATGATACTAATTGATAACACAATGTGTAATTTTTGTTGTTAGTAAACAACAAAATTACCCTAGTTGTTGGCAGACTCAGTAGTTTTTCCTATAGGAAGTAGATTATTTGTTTGTTGAGATTTGGTTGATTTTCTTTTTAGTGCGTGATTAGAGGGATCATATTTTTTTTAACCATGTTTTCCCAACTGTGCACCCTAACCTGTGACCTTTAACTAATATGTATAATAATAATAATAATAATCTATTTTTAAGGTCATGCCAAGCCACACCAAATTGGTGTATGAGACCCCCTTGTTTGTGGGACAAGGGACCCCCTCCGCCCAGCGATTTGACTGGTAAAGTCTACGGAGGTATACATACCCTACCCCCCTCTGGATTTGAACTTGTGACCTCT
>ML842987.1:0-11342 GCA_009831015.1 Picea engelmannii
CAGAGGTAAAAAGGTTAATTAATTAATTAAAGTGATTTAATTAATTAATTAATAATTAAATAAAGTAAAAGTCACTTTGGAGAGACAAGGTGAGCAGGGAGGATAAAAGAGAGACAAGGGCCTCTATTCTATCATTCATGTTGTTTTTATCATTTGATATCTGTCTTCTTGCTAGTGAGCCCATGTCTTGGGGCTTTTGAGGGTTTTGACTTAACAAACCCTAGAGATCAGCTCGGTGGTGAAAGATCCCACCCAACCTGGTCCAAGCTTGGTCACAGAGGTGAAAGATTCCTCCCTCACCATTCTACATCATATCTACTCAGCTTCAGAGGGATTCTACATCAGCCACAGTTTCAGAGAGAGTTAGGGCACAACTTCAGGAGGGTTTTCAGCAGGAGGGCACACCATCTTGAGGAGAGGGGTTCGTTCCATGCATAGGAGGAGGATTTGGAGCAAACAGACTTTTGGGTATTCTTTGTAGGGCCTAGGGCGCCCTTTCTATCCTTTCCCAGAGGAGCTTTCTCTACCGTATTATTTATTGGAGCTCAGCACAGGTGCAGAGAGAGGAGGTTGCACCATAGATTGAGGATCTAGTCATTTGGTTGGTCAAATCTTCATCATTCATCCCGAGACTTTACCAGAGGGTTTCCAGTGGGTCGATCTACATTTTGGCACCCTTCTCAGTGAATTTGGCAGCTTATTCCTTGGAGGCCGAATTATTGGGGTTTCAGTCATCCAAGAGGGTGCAAGACAAATAGAGGATTGTTTATTAGGAGGATCATATCTTTACCGTTTGGCCTAAGACTTC
The DNA here is from genome assembly GCA_009831015.1 of Picea engelmannii. NCBI lineage: Eukaryota > Viridiplantae > Streptophyta > Pinopsida > Pinales > Pinaceae > Picea > Picea engelmannii. Next base: position 809 of record ML842987.1, read on the forward strand.
ACCAGTGGGTTAGCCTTGGACCGATCTATACTTCCAGCCATTTTTAGGGTGTTTGAAGGCCTCTAGCAGCTAGGCCGAATTGTTGGGTGTACTCAGCTTTCCAACAAGGCGCAGCTTATCCAGTTTGGGGTTTAGCACATCAAAGGGCAGGGATCTCAGCTTGTTATTCATCTATGGAAGTCATGTGGCCTTTGGAGGATTGTAGCTTCTCTTCTTGATCTTGCTTAGGGATCATCTTCATTTTTCTATTAGCTCTTAGCTATATTGTACCAGATCTGCAGATCCATTGTATCAGGGTCTTCTTCCATTATGAATAATATCAGATCTGAGGTATTTTTGGTTATTCCATGTGTTGATCTTGCATCTTGTTGAGGTATGTTCCAATGCTATATATTTTTTATTATTTCTACAAACACACATAACAATCATTAGTATAAACCCTAGTGCAACCTAAAAGACCAAATCAGCAAAGTGTTTGACAAAATACCACAACCAGAAAACGTTTAAAAAACACATGAAAAACGCATTGTTCTTGGCACCTTGGCTTGGGAACATTACATTTGAAAACACCAAAATTATGTCAATTTTTGTCAGAATTTCTATTATGACCACATTTTGGAAATCCTATAGCCACTTTGTATCTAACGGCATTGATTTGGTGGAATTTTGGGCACTTTGTCTAAATATAACTTCCCCCGAAACTAGTTTTCCCTCAAAATATGCAATGAGACCCAAGATAGCACGTGTGAGAGAAACATTAGAGTATGATAGCCACCCCCTCAATCTTCTCTAATACAAGTCACTCTACTATCAAAATATGTGCAAGATCGAACTCAACATGGCATGTGTGGACCAAGTAGATGGCACATCCTTCCAAAAATAACATGCAATAGTTACAAGTGTGGTCTCCAAGGTGTAACAACCATCAAATCATGTGCAAGTAATTAGATCCTTTAATGTGAGGGATCAAACCACCAACTCCTCAATCCATGTGCAAGATGCTAAAAAACACCTTGGAAAAGGGGACAACCTCTCTCTAGCAATAAACAATGACATATATAATGAGATGTCATACTTGTGTGCCAAGGTAAGTGAGTGCTCCATCAACAAACTCCTCAAAGGTGGACATCCACATGATAGCTCCAACTCCGAATGTAATGTCACAACTCTCAATGCAGTGTCAAACTGCCCAATGCAATGCTACAACGCCCAAGGCAAGGTCATAGCTCTCAATGCAAAGTCACAATGCCCAAGGAAAGGTCACAACTCCCAATGCAAGGCCACAATGCCTAATGCAATGTCACAACCCCCAATGCAAGGTCACAATGTCCAACGCAATGTCACAACTTGCATGTCTATCCAAGTGCCAGGAATCACCAAACGAGCAAGGGTACCAAAGTAAATGACCTCCATCAAGATGAATCATGCCAAGTCATCCTCAAAACACTAAGATGCTCCATCACAAGCTCAAATAGGTCAAAATGAGTCAACTAGCCACTGTGAGGGCTAGGATTACATCAAAACATTTGTACAAGATGAGCACTCCATTAGGAATGATAGTCCATATCATCATAAAGAGAAATCTCAACGTGAAAACATGTAGAATATGCCAAGCCCTCTAGAAATAAGGTCACATGCAGCATATGAAGTAAACATATCACCATGAAAATCCACGTAATGAAGGGAGCGCTTTGTGAAAATCCCTATCTAGTGCATCAAATATCTTAATAGGATCATCATAGACATGTCTAACACTAGGGCGCTCTCACCATCATCCATCATTCATGAGTCCAAGTAACCTGAAATATCCCTGATTCAGCTGATCTGGATATCTACTGCTGATCTAGTGTTTTGTCTCACAGATCTGATACTCTGGGGGTTTCTAGATACGTTTTATCTTCAGATCTGATACTCTGGGGTTTCTGGATGTGTTTTAGTTATGTGCTTGAGATGTTTTGTAATTGTCGCATGTTCATGTTATACATTATGGTTTAAACAATATATATATGATGTATGCAGAAATAAGGAGCAACAACTGCCCAATAATATGTATTATGAGATTTAAGCAGGGAAATATAATGGAATACTGGAAATATAGAAAATAGTCATCATTTAGATCTCATGGATCGTCACTAGAATACAAGCAAATAACCTAAAATACCTGTGACCAGAAGATGAAGGCAGATCTGATGCATGCACAGATAGATCAGAAAAATCGACGGTTTCGGAGAAGCATGGTAACCGCTACAAACTGGAAAACTCGTCTGGAAGGCTATAACCGTCGGAATGAGCTGGAAACTGTCTCAATAAAAGCGCCCTGGCCTCTATACTTATCCTGGTGACTGTCGGATGGAAGATTTGTCCTCTGATGCTCCAAATCTCATCCCCTAGGGGTCTGCACACCTCTTGGGCTCTCTGGATGCGCCCAAATGATTCCACAAATGAAATCGGCTGCTATATGACTCAAAATGTTCGCCCTGGCAAATGCGGAACTGGATCGGAAGGGCTTCCCCAAATCTACTCTGATGCTCCGTCTATAACCCCAACTATCATTCCACAAGAGTAGCACCCTGGATGGCTGAAGGTTGCGCTCTGAAGGATTCCACCGTCAGAATCTGATGGTAGGTGGCTCAATCTATGCGCCCTGGCTGGATATCAACTGGGTCGAAAGGAATCCTCAATCCGAGCTTTGATCTTGTGCAACTATACAAACCCTCTATCTGACCTTGCACCCTCGCTGGCTAAGCTGCGCAACACGGCAAACTGGATACTCCTGAATCGCACGGTGAAATACCTGGATGGTATCTCCGATGGGCTAGGGTGTGTCTCTCAACACCGAAACCGATCAATGGTGGTGGTTTCCTCCAGAAATCCACAAAACAGTTTAAGTCGAGTCTCCTCCTCCTCTGGGAACTCTCAACATCAAATCATAACATAGCATAATGAGGAATTAGGTCGAATTCCTCCCTTTATACTCTTCCCGATCTAATTCACATTGACCTCACTTAAGCTAGGTGCTTTTCATCCTAAGATGAGTAATTAATTAATTAAGTCCCCCCTTAACACCTTTTCGTTCTATTTCTCCGTTGACTTAGGCTTAAGTGACATTTCCTATGTTTTTTGGCTTAATTCATCATTTAGCCATCAATTCTCCCTTATTTCTCCTCTAGTTCCCTGTTTGTGCCTGACTATAGTCTACGGGAACAGCTAGACTACTAAGTAACTCCCTGCTGGCCTACTCTTGGGAACAGGACATCACAGTCCTCCCTTCCCAAGATTGCTTGTCCTCAAGCAACATCAATCCTGGGTGCTGCAAAATATGCTCCCCTTCCCACGTGGCACCCTCCACTGGAAGTCCCCTCCATCTAACCAAGCACTCCCTAATGACCTTGTTCCTCAACCTGCACTCTCTCTGCTTGAGCACCTCCTCGAGCACTAGCTCCAACTAGCCCTCCTCGTCTAAGGGTGGCAACTCCTTTGAAGTGAAGATCTGCTATCCCACTGCCTTTTTGAGGCAAGAAACGTGAAAGACATTATGAATCTTGCTACCTTCTAGTAGCTCTAACTCGTATGCCACCTCGCCTACCCTCCAAATGACTCTGTATGGCCCATAAAATATCGGCTTCAGTTTCTTTGCTCCGCTCCTCTTCAAGGAGGACTGTTAGTATGGCTGTAACCGCAGAAAAACCAAGTCCCCAACCTCAAAACTATGCTCCACTCTCTTCCTGTATGCATAGATCTTATGTTGGTTCTGTGCTGCCTGCAAGTTTTCCTTCACTGACCGCAGAATCCTCTGGCTCTCCTCCACCCAATATTTGGCCCCTGGGACCCTGCTATCTCCAAACACAATCTCCACAAAAGTGGGTGCATCGTATCCATACAATGCTCTAAATGGTGACATCCTGATAGACGTATGGTGAGTCGTGTTGTAACAATACTCACCCATGTGCAACCACTTCACCCATGTGCGTTGATGTCCTCACACATAGTACCTCAGATACCCCTCCACCCATTTGTTGACAATCTCCGTCTGTCCATCTGTCTAGGGATGGTAGCTGGTACTCATGGCTAGCTTTGTGCCTATCAACCGAAATAACTCCTGCCAAAATGCGTTGATGAAGCGCCCATCCCTATCACTGACTATCTGCTTGGGTAGGCCATGCAACCAGAATACCTCCCTAAAAAACAACTATGCTACCTGTATGGCCTTGTAGTCCATGGGTATGGCAAAGAAATGTGCAAATTTGGTCAATTTGTCGACCACCACTAATATACAGTCCCTGCCTTGCACTCAAGGAAGGCATGTAATGAATTCCATAGAAATGCTCTCCCATTTCTGCTCTGGAATGGGTAGAGGCTGAAGTAATCCTATTGGGTGTGTCTTCTCATACTTGTTCTTCTAACAAGTCATGCACTCTCGAATGTGCTTCAGTACATCATCCTTGATACCCTTCCATGATAATCTCTCCCTGATCTGCCTGTAATTTTTGAAGTACCCCTGGTGCCCTGCTGTAGGCGAATCATGACACACCTTCATAATCTTCCCCTTTAAGGTAGATTCTAGAACCAAGTAGATCCAGTCCTTGTATAAAATGACGTCATCTAGTACCCGGTATCTATCATCAACCACCTGTCCATCCATCACCTCACAAACAAATTTGTTTTTGGAGTATTCCACCAACAAATGTGCTTTCCAATCTATGCAAATGTCCATCATCGAACACCCTGGTGGCTTCCTGGACAAGGCGTTTGCTATGACGTTCCTTTTTCCCTTGACATATCCAATGTCAAAGTCAAAGGCTTGGATCTTCGAGACCACTTCTGTTGTCTCTCACTGAGGTCTTTCTGATACAGGAAATACTTGAGACTCTTGTGATCACTCTTCAATACAAATCTCCTACCCACCAAATACTACTTGAATTAAGGCATGCATGATTGCTAGCATTTCCTTGTCGCAAATAGGATAGAGTCTCTCCGACTCGCTGAACTTCCTGCTCTCAAATACAATGGGGTGGACCCCTACATCGACACTTCTCCAATCCCCACCCCCGATGTGTCGCACTCCAAGACAAACGACTGCGACAAGTCCGGAAGGGCTAGAACAGGGCATGTTCTCATAACCTCCTTCATCTTCTCAAATGTACATTGTGACCCCTTTGTCCACTGAAAGGCACCCTTCTTGGTCAAATCTGTGAGTGGTGCTCCTAACTGTGAAAAACCCCTGACAAACCTCCTGTAATAGATGCACAACCCAAAGAAGCTCTTCAACTCTGTCAAACTCCTGGATGTTGGCCAATCCAAAATGGCCCTGATCTTCTTCTGATGCACCTGAACCCCCTGTGCACTGATGATGTGGCCCAAGTAAGCAACTTTGTCATCCAAAACTCACACTTGGACTCTTTGGCGTAGAGTGACTGTGCCTCCATGATGCTCAACACCTCCTCCAAGTGCCCCATATGTTGCTGCCATGTCTTGTTGTAGACCAAAATGTCATCGAAGAAAACCAAAATTGATTTCCTCAACTCCCCGCTGAATATGTGGTTCATGCAAGACTGGAATGTAGCTAGTGCATTGGTTAGCCCGAATGGCATAACTAGAAACTTGAAATGGCCAAAATGGCATCGAAATGTCACCTTCTTTATGTCCTTCTCTCGGATGCTGATCTGATGATATCTAGAGCGTAGATCAATCTTCGAGAAGAAAACTGACCCATGCAGCTCATCCATCAACTCGTCAATGCGAGGGATAGGATACCGGTTCTTGATGGTTTTCTTATTCAAGGCCCGGTAATCGATGCACATCATCATGGTACCATCCTTCTTCATGACTAAGACAACTGAAGAGGTGAACGGGCTGCTACTAGATCTGATGTGTCCCATCACTAGCAATTCCTTGATTTCTTTTTTTATCTCATCCTTGAACCTCTTAGGATGACAATATGGTGGGGTGATCATAGGTTTAATCCCCTCCTCCAACTCAATGGTGTGCTCAAATCCGTTGTCCGACGGTCTCCCTGGTGGAATCAAACCAAAAACCTGCTGATGTTGTCCCAACAAGTTCCTAATCTTTGTCTAATACTGTTGTTGATGCTCGGAATCCTTCTGTAATGTTCCTGACTTGGCTAATCTAGGAAACGCTGCTAATGTGTGTGTAGGATCAATTGTTTACAACATATAAATTATCATACAAATAATAAATGCGACAAAGGACTGCAAAGTTTGTATTATGATATCTATGTGGATTACAAAATGGTCGAATGCAGCCGAATAAACTGACAATACTTGACTAGATCAACAGACAAAGGATCTTAGCCGGAATACAAATAAGCAACTAAAAGATAATACCCAGAATATGGGAGCACTGCGGAATCAATGGATGCGCTGGGACTATGACAGCTCTGACGGTAACTGCTGGAAGTCTGGAAAGTTCGCCCTGGGAGCTGTACTTCTCGGAATGGCCTGGAAACAGTCCCAAATGATGCACCCTGCTCTATTCCTCAGTACTGGTAACTGTCGAACCCTTCTGCTGGTGAGTTTGGACCCCAGCTGGATCTCTCTGGGGGAATGCACCCCTCTTTCTCTGGCAAAATGCGTCCTAGTGATTCCACCGTCGGAATCGGACGAGATGTGTATCAAAATGATCGACTTGGTCTACTGGGAAATGGGTCGGAAGGGTTTCCCTGAATATGGCCTAATGCTCGCTCTGGAACCTCAAATGTATCCGCCAAAAGTGTTGCACGTCCAAGTCTGGAAAATGCGCCCCAGTTGATTCCTCCGTCGGAATCTGATGAGGAACTAGGCAACAGATGTGCCTTGCCTTCCTCTCAAATGGGTCAGAGGGAAATCTCGAAATTCTCCCTGGATGGGATAAGTCGACTAAAAACCCTCTCAGAAGTTGAACCCTCACTCTGGATGAATGCACCCTTGCTGCTGAACACTGTGTAACTGTTGTTAAAGAATGATGGAAGACCTGAGTGATCTCCCCGGTGACTAGGGTGTGTCTCTCAACACCGAAATCAGCCAACTGGTGTCTTCCTCCTGGAATCCACTGAACTATTTCTCCTGAGATGCGCCTCTTCTCCTCAATGACAAGTCATAATCTGCATAATGATGAATTAGGTCGCTGACTCTTCTCTTATAGCTCTCCAAAACCCTAATTCACTGTTGAAACCCTAATTTGTTGTTGACCTTTCCCTCCAAGTGAATTTTACTTTATTTTATTATTCTTTGATTAAATCACTTAATTAATTAATTAATTAATCATTTTACATCTAAAAAGTGATTTATCCATCCTTATGGCTTCTCTGTCCATTGAAAGTCACTTCTCATCATCTTATCCTGTAGTGCTCTTCTTCTCGATTCCGATGAGCTATTACACTAAGAGGTTTCTCCAACTAATATGGCCATTATGACCTTCTTCGTGAAATTAATTAAGATATGACCCATAATAACTCAAAATTACGAAAATCGTCGGAATGCAACGAAACCAAAACCAAGTTGTGCGGAATGGATCCTAATTATGAACGATGCAAGTTAGGCCCAATAAAACCCCTCAATATCTCTCGAACTCTCTGTCACCCCTATCTGGATACTCTGGTAGGCATAACACTCTGTAAAGTTATGATGTCCCAAAATGGGGACATTACAGTCCTCCCTGCCGGAATATTGCTTGTCCTCAAGCAATAACTGAATCCAACTACATATGATACCGGGGTCCCATATCCACCTGTGTAACACAAGGTAGACTCCCCTCAAGATGTGGTATCTCCAAGTGCTCACCACGCATGACACCCATATGCTCCTAATGAGTAGAATGATCAATGGACGAGGAATCTCAGTCAACTCCCTGAGTAACCACTCTACTTGAAACTCAAATCCATCAAACGCTGAACTACCAAGCACTCCAATCCCTGGATCCCATATCAAAATGTCAACTACAATGCCCTGTGGAGTATAGTTCTGTAACATATCAACACCATGATTCTCCTGCAAATAACACATGGCCTGAACCCAAAATGGGTCTATCCTACCAAACCATACCAAACTCAACACGACCCCCACTGACTGAACATGTTGCTGCCATACTACAAGACCTCAACGAATCACCAGTCAGTGACGTGCTCTCCCCAATACTGAAACTCAATGGAAAATCAAAGTGACTCCCCCTTGCAAACGCCCGCTCTTCTCCATCAGTCAATGAAATGTCCGGTCCTGTAATCCCAGGGTCCCATGCTAGTCTCTGACAAGGACCATCATGTCGATGCTGCTCTACTCTGATCATGACTGTCTGCTCAAAGTATCCATACTGGACCCTCCACTCCTGGATCCTCATAAGATGAAACAAACTATTGACCAAATGGATTCCCGGATCCCATGTCAAATTTGGAAGTTCATCACTTCCAATCCCCACTAACTGCTGGTGTGCCCTACTGGTAACTGTCCAAATCACTCCATCCTCATCCCAATGAGAGTCTGAATATGTAGCAACCTCTGAGATATCCTCTGTCCCATGGCCTAGGATACTCCCCATCACGCCCATGGCCTCAATTGTCTGCCCATGATGATCCACCCCTATCCTGATGAATGCAATCAAGACACTCATGTCAAGTGGTCTCGGCCTACCAACTCTCCATGTCCCCTGCCACTGTCTAGCTCCCCCTGTGCTGTTGTCAATGATGAAATTATCGGGAAAGGCTATCATAAATATCTGCAACCAATTGTAGGACTGGAAAGTATCATATGATTTGATCAATCCAAAGGACTTAACTAAAAGCTCGTCCATTGTCACCCATGATAAATAATCACCTGTACTCATCACTGAACACCAACCATCAGGTACAATGGTAGGTACCTCGACCAACTGCGAGTCAATCATTCTCCATCCATCATCACTCACGCAACTGCTGCTACGGTGAAGGTGATATCCCATATGTGTATACTGCTGTAAGGGAGAGGAATCTCCATGCTCTACTAAGTACATCTCCTCCTTGCAATCTAGTGCGTCCCACTGAATCCCACTGTACAACTCTGTATGTCTCTGTGAACTACCACTCATCACTATGTGCCCCTGCATACTCATGTGATCTCCTGTATACACCTGCAACATCCTGGATCCTGGGTGTACTACGAGGTCATCCTCTACATGAAGCTCAACAAATCCTGGAACACAAATGTAAGTGTCCTCATAACTGCCCCTGGCTCTGGAATCCCCATGTGTACATGTGTGCTCAACTATCTCAACACCCCTCGTGAACGGTGGTCCCTATGACCTATGGACATCCTCATGTATCTCTGAATCATATCTCTCCATACTCATCAGTGATCCTAGGTACTCCTCATGCTCCTCCCTCAATTGGTGCTCCACTGCTAAACCACCAACATCCTCTCACAATGTGGCTGAGGGATATATCTGATTCCCTCTTGAAATAGATGTAGTGGATCTCTGTCTAATTTCCTCAAGTAACTCCTCTGATCTGGACTCTGATTCTCGAAGGGTTGTCTGTGTGCCTTCCGAGAATCTCTGTGTGCTCACTAACTCATGAGTGAGTTGGTCCACCTCAACCTCCTGCTCCCTCAGTGCCCTGTGATACATATTGCCAACCTCCAATAGGTAATCCCTATCCCTCAACAATTGCTAGTAGTCAGCCCTCAGCACAATCACTCTCTCCCTGAGTGTATGGAAGTCATCAATGACAAGTCCCCCATCTGAACTATCCTGTGCCATCGAGGCCCTCCAACAATAACCTGCCACCAATGCATGTGTATCATCAATGCATCTAGTGGCTGCCATGATCAAGTCCTCATTGACTCTCAATTGTCCTGCCAAGTGTCGTGACTCCTGGTCACAATCCCGTTGAGGTGCTACCTCATGCCTCTCACTGCTAGTGTCAACAATGGAATCCCCAACAACACCTCAAAATATAAGGCATTGAACTGCCCATTGTCCCCTGTGCTATTAAGTCCCCCTGTATGCCACTGCACGCCATCACCAAATGTATCTGCCAAAAGTGTCGCATGTCCAAGTCTGGAAAATGAGCCCCAATTGATTCCTCCGTCGGAATCTGATGAGGAACCAAGCAAAAGATGCGCCTTGCCTTCCTCTCAAAAGGGTCAGAGGGAAATCTCAAAATTCTCCCTGGATGGGATAAGTCGACTAAAAACCCTCTCAGAAGTTGCGTCCTCACTCTGGATGAATGTGCCCTTGCTGCTGAACACTATGTAACTGTTGGTGAAGAATGATGGAAGACCTGAATGATCTCCCTGGTGACTAGGGTGTGTCTCTCAACACCGAAATCAGCCAACTGGTGTCTTCCTTCTGGAATCCACTAAACTATCTCTCCTGAGATGCGCCTCTTCTTATCAATGACAAGTCATAATCTGCATAATGATGAATTAGGTTGCTGACTCTTCTCTTATAGCTTTCCAAAACCCTAATTCACTGCTGAAACCCTAATTCGTTGTTGACCTTTTCCCTCCAAGTGAATTTTACTTTATTTTATTATTCTTTGATTAAATCACTTAATTAATTAATTAAT
>WSFP011330875.1:0-39075 GCA_009831015.1 Picea engelmannii
TCTAATCTAGAATTAAATTCTATGTACCTGCATTAACTACTTTAAATGCCTTCTACCTATTAAGGATGAGAGAAATCACTCAAGGTCCGTTTACATTATACAAGTTCACTTCTTCTTAATGACTTCATTTAAGATTGTGCATCAACTTCAAGGTAGTTTCAAAATTTGCGTTGGCGCTTATCCAGCTGTCCTTCGCTTCCGCGCTGGCTCGCTTGATGTTGGTGATGCTCCTGCATCATACTCCCTAGCTTGAAAATTTTCATGGGATCTTTTCCATGAGCTCACGCACGGTCCATCCATGCCTCTATATCTCCGTTTCATTCTCCCAGCTGGCATCTTCAACTGGATAGTTCTTCCACTTGACCAAATACTCAAAGTATTCTTTCCACCTGGTATTCTTGCTCACTCTTTTGTCTAGTATGCGCTCCATCTGTGGTTTCTCTGCTACTGGCATCTACTTCGTCCATTGGATCACTGGCTTCTCATCTCCTGTTCCTACCTCCTCAGCCTTATATGGGTACAAATCAGATATATTGAATATCAGAGAAATTTTGACCCCATCGGGTAATTCAATCTCATAAGCATTCGCCCCAAATTTCTTCAAGACCCTACATGGCCCGATTCTCTTTATCTTCAAATTATTATATGTTCCTCTCGGGAACCTTTCCTTTCTCAAATGTGCCAGAATCAAGTCACCAACCTCAAACTAAAGTTGTCTTCTGTGCTAATCTTCTCTATGCTTATACTCCTGGCTTGAATTCTGTAATCGCTCCTTCACCCGGCTGTGAAGTTATTTCATCACCTCTATGAATTCTTCTGCACTAGCGCTCCTAGTCACAGTTTTTTCTGAATCCCTCAGCTCAGAAATTCCTCTCAGCTGCATGCCATAAACAATCTAAAATGGACTCTGCCCTGTGCTTCTGTTAACCAAATCATTATAAGAAAACTCTGCCTATGGTAATATGTTGTCCCACTGCTTGTGGTGCTCTATCACCAAGCTCCTCAGCAAGTCTCCCAGACTTTTGTTCACCACTTCTGTCTGTCGATCCATCTGTGGATGATAAGCTGAACTAAATGATAAGTTAGTTCCCATATTTTTCCATAAGGTCCTCCAAAAATGCCCTATGAATTTAGTATCTCGATCCGAAACTATACTCCTTGGCAAACCATGAAGTCAAATGACCTCTTTGAAAAACAGGTTCGCAATGTGAGTTGTGTCACTGATCTTCTGACATGGAATGAAGTGTGCCATTTTGGAAAATCTATCCACCATCACAGAGATTTAATCACAACCTCTTTGTGTTCTTGGCAACCCCAATACAAAATCCATGCTAATCGCATCCCACAGCCTTTCTGGTATGGGAAATGGTTGATAAAACCCTGCATTATGTCTTCTTCCCTTTGAATGCTTGAAAATTTTGCATCTGTCTACGAATCTCCTGACATCTCCTCGCATTCCCAGCCAAAAATATGACTCATTTAATTTTTCGAACGTCTTTTCATGACCAAAGTGCCTTTCCAATCCTCCACTGTGTTTCTCCTTCAATAGATTCTCCCTCATGGAGCATTTCAGAATACACAGTTGATTACCCTTAAACAGTAATCCCTCCTGGATCATGTATTCTGTCCATTGGCTCCTATATCTGAGAATTGGATTCTCAGCTACTTCATACGCTTCCCCAAAATCCTGATCATCTGCGTACATGTTTCTGAGATCATCAAAACCCAACGTCTTGACTCGGAACTCCTGCAACAGCAAACACTTCCTACTCAAAGCATCAGCAACTTTGTTAGCAGTACCAGAAATATGTTTAATCACAAAAGTAAAATTTTGCATATACTCAACCCATTTGACATGTTTCTAATTCAACTTTTCTTGTTGAGTCACAAACTGCAATGCATGATTGTCACTGTATAAGACAAATTCTTTGGGAATCAAGTAATGCCTCCATTTCTTCAATGCCTGGATGATAGCATAGAACTCCTTGTCATATGTGGAGTACTTCACCTTCACTTCATTCAACTTCTCACTGAAGTATGCTATTGGCCTGTCTTCCTGACTCAAAACTGCCCCGATTGCAAATCCACTTGCATCGCATTTCACTTGAAATGTCTTTTGGAAATCCGACAACACAAAAACTGGTTGTTCCGTAATCTTTCTCTTCAACAGATTGAAACTCTTTTCAGCCTCATCAGTCCAGTGAAAAGACTTGTGTCTTTTCTTCACTGTATCCATCATCGTTGAGCTAATTCCACTGAAATTCCTAATGAACTTCCGGTAGAAACTAGCCAATCCATGAAAACTTCTCACCTCAAAGATATTCTTCGATGATGGCCAATTCTTAATCACCTCCACCTTATCTGGATCCATCCTCAACTCATTTGCAGAAATAAACAATCCCAAGTAAATGAGTTTTGTCTTCATGAATGAGGACTTCTTCATATTTATCAACAGCTTCTCCTGCTGTAATTTCTGCATCACTGTAGCCAAATGTTTCAGATGCTCTGCCATTGTTTTACTGAAAACCAGTATGTCATCCAAATACACAATGATAAATTTTCCAATGAACTCCTTCAGGACTTTGTTCATCAACCTCATGAAGGTACTCGGTGCATTTGTTAAGAAAAATGGCATAACAAGCCATCCATACAACCCCTCATTTTTTTTTAATGTTGTCTTCCATTCGTCACCTTCTCTCATGCGGATTTGATGATAACCTCTTTTCAAATCAATATTTGAAAAATATTTTGCTCCACTCAAGCAATCCATCGGATTATCCATCCTCGACAATGGGAATCTGTACCTGATGGTTATCTTGTTGATCGTCCTCGAGTCAGTACACATCCTCCAGCCTTCGTCTTTCTTCAGACTAAGTATTGTGGGAACAACACATGGACTCAAGCTTTATCTGACCAAACCTTTGTCCAACAACTCCTGGACTTGCCTCTTGACCTCTTCATTCTCTTGCGGTGTCAATCTGTACACGGCTTTGTTTGGTAAACTAGCTCCTGGTATGAGATCAATATGATGGCTCACACTCCTGATCGGTGGCAACGAATGAGGTAATTCGTCCACTACTATATCAGCGAACTCTTCCGGCAGTTCCTGAATTTCTTCTAGTAAATCATCCACTCTTGTGCTAGTCAGAACAATTCTAGGATTTCTGACCACAATGAACTGTGGATCCTCCTTCTTCTTAACCTCTGTAAGAAGTTCCTTCCCACTCATGAGAAGTATTGTGTTGCTTACTTCAGATTTCACCTCCTTATCCTTGATTGGAAACAACATGTGTGTCCTCCCATTTTTCTCTAGGGTGTATGTGTTCATTCTCCCGTCATGAATCACATTCTTGTCATATTTCCATGGTCTACCGAGCAGTAGATGAAAAAAATCCATAGGAATGACATCACATAATATCTTATCATTATATCCTCCTATCTTGAATTCAAATAAACATTGTTTAGTGACAGTTACCTGGTGCCCTTTTTGTAGCCACGAAATTTTGTACGGGCTTGGATGATCAATTGTCTCCAGCTCCAGCTTCTCTACCATCTCCGTAGAAACGAGATTATCCATGCTACCACTGTCTACAATGACCTTGCATACCATGTCCTTGGTCTTGCAAGAAGTCCTGAAAAGTCTGGTCCTTTGGACTGAACTCTCCACATCCTTCTCTGGTGTCAAAAGAGCTTTCTGCATCATCAACGATCTTCCACCTTTAGCGTCTTCTGCCTCAACATCCCGCCTCTGTGACTCGGTGATGTGAGATTCTCCAATCTCTCTTTTTATCAGGACACTCATAAGACTTGTGCCCATTCTTCCCACATGTGAAGCATGTGATTACTCCACCTCTTCCTCTTCCTCTACCTCTAGTACGAGGAAAAGTGTTGTTGTCAGCATAATCTCCTCTCTGCTCAGTATGTTGTCCTCGTTGTTCAACATATGGCCCCCGCCGTGAGGTTCCACCTCTATCAGTTTGAGTCTGAGGTTTCTTCCAGTCCTCCTTAGGCTTCTGATACTTATCCTGGGCAATTGATTTGTCTCTTGTATGAATTCTGCCTCAGCCCCTCTGACCCTGCTTTTGGCTCAGCTTCTCTTCCACTTTCAGAGCCATTTGATAAGAATCTTCCACCGTTCAGATGGTTACCATGCTCATCTCATCCTAAATGTCATATCTCAAACCATTCATGTATCTGACAACCTTTTCATCATTGCTCTCCCGATGACCTGCCCTGATGTTCAGTTTGTAGAATTCCTCGGTGTATTCTTTCACTATCATCAGCTTCTGTCTCAGGTTCTGCATCCTCCTGAACAGAGTAATTTGATAATTTCTGGGGATGAATTTCGCCTTCATCTTCACGATCATTTTGTCCCAGCTTTTAATCTTCTGCTTTCCCTTGCAGCGTCTATCATCTTGTATTTCATCGCACCACAATGTTGCATGTCCCTTCAATATACTGACAACATGCTTGACTTTCTTGTCCTCTTCGACATCTTAATATTCAAAGTATGTGTCCAGAGCTCTAATCTAGTCTAGAAGCTCCTCTGCATCCAGATTTCCCTCATAAACTGGAATGTCCATCTCTGCTCTTGCACCCATCCTTGCAATAGCTCTGATCAAACGTTCGTTTGATGCATATTCAGCTGCAACTTATTCTTCACGTTCAGCATCAATCTCACTCTCGGAATCACTGAGATCCCCCGCACTGACTGTGCGTCTTTGCATTGTCTCCATGTCTTTGATTCTATCTCTTAGATCACGCATATCTCTCTCCATGGTTGGATCTGTCATCTACCTGCCTCTTCTTCTCGCCACTTCCCTATCCTCTGGTGGATCAGGTGTTTTCCTGTCCCTTCTCCTTGGTGGCATGGTGAATTCTCTTTCTTCTCTGCTACAGAAAGCAAAGAACCTTTCTGCACTCTGATACCAACTTTAACGTCGGCGCACACTCCCTCCACAACCCGCAGATTGGAAGGTCCGCGTCAACACAGGATCTTTCCTTTTTTTTCACGGCCTGAAGAACTCCAAACGGTTCTTCTATTTCCCTATCGAGAAATATACACCCACAACAATCCTCACAGGATCCCCTCTTTGCACTCGGGAGATCGGACTTCGCAACTTCATGAATCTAGAGGTTGAGCGTTTGTCTCTCGAATCCCTGAAACCCGACAACAGTCAACGTTGACCTTATCCCTTTCCTTTTGGGAATTTTTTTCCTATCGCGATTTCGGCACTCGCGATGTCAAACAACTTGTTTCCCTGACTTCTGAGTCCCGATACACCCAAAACTCCAATACACGTGCAATTTTTACCTTTCAACGCCACATCACCTCGTTGGGATTTTGGATTTCGCAATATCGCGAATCCAAATGCAGATGTTTCGAGACTTTACCCCATGAATCTCTGAAACGGCGTGCCACCTGTCCACTCACTGACTCCTCCGTGGCCCACACTATCCTTTGTTTGTCGGGACTTCGCGCTTCGGGATATCGTGATTCCCATTGCAATGTTTACGGGACTTCCACCCATGAAAACCTGATATGAATATCCGCGCGTAAATCCAACGGCCCTTGTGGCTTGGATCTACGGTCCTGCCCCTCCTGAGCTTCGAACCTTTTGGGAATACTCACCGTATCTTCCCCTACTCCTTCTTGAGATCCAGCGGCTCACGGAAATTCGTGAATTCTCCTTGGAGAATTCCTTCGTCCATCCTTCCTGATGATTTTGTGAAATAACCCAAGTATTCCTCCGTGAAAACTTGTCCACCTGCACGCAACTTGGAACACCTGCTAAACACTCCACGGTAAAAAATTCCTGTGCAACCCTTTGGCAATTACTCAAAGGTCCTATACCTCTTGAGCTTTCTTACAACTCTGAGTCTTAGAGAAGACTCTTGCGCGCACTCCTTGTGGCAACATTCAGACACTTCCAAGTGATGAATTTCCTTCGACCCTGCGCACACCTGCAGTAGTAGTCTCTAAATGCTTTGCTCAGATTCACAATTTTGAGGCTTCCCTTGGCCTAAACACTCCTTGCATGGCTCCTGTGCCTGTCTGCACTTCTGTGTGAATGAGAACAAGAGTTACCCTATCTGAACCCTTTGTCAACGCACTCCTTGCGGACACTTCAACTGCACTCCTTGTAGGAACTCTTTCTCAGATAGAGAAACAATTGAAACTCATTCCTACTTCCTTTCAGACTTCAAACTCAAACATGAAATCATTCATACATAGCATATAAAGAAAATGTATAACAGGAAGCAAACATTCATGAGCATATCATTCAGCATCAATACACAAAGAACAAACACGAGACCATGAATTTGAATCAACCTCTTCCTATTAATCCAAATATTTGCACATGGGTGTTCTTACACAGCTCTCTGCATGATCTTGCTCTCTCCAACAATTCTTCTTCCTCTGATTATTATTGGGTTACAATACACAATGAGGGTGTTTATATCTCGTTTCCCTCTTGCGCTCTATAACTGTCTAATCTAGAATTAAATTCTATCTACCTGCATTAACTACTTTAAATGCCTTCTACCTATTAAGGACGAGAGAAATCGCTCAAGGTCCGTTTACATTATACAAGTGCACTTCTTCTTAATGACTTCATTTAAGATTGTGCATCAACTTCAAGGTAGTTTCAAAATTTGCGTTGGCGCTTGTCCAGTTGTCCTTCGCTTCCACACTGGCTCGCTTGATGTTGGTGATGCTCCTGCATCATCAAGACAATAGCTTCCTGAGTATAGTCGATGATGGAAACCAAGATGAAAAATTTGAATACCTTCCACCTATAGACTGATTGACAAACAAAGGTAGTCAACAAGATTATTGTCCATATCCTAAGGATGTACAATTCCAAACATCCATGCACATGGTACGAGATCCTTCCTTATGTTCAACATAGCTACAAAAGATCCCTCCACGACTCTATTGGCCACAACCCTTTTCAGGTGTGCTTGGGGTTCCATACATTGGCCCCCATTGACATAGCTCTACCCATTGTAGTTTCATAGGAAGATTCCTTCCATGCTTAGACTAAGGATGATTGAGCAGCCAAAATTGTTGAGTGAATCCACCACATCCAACAACAATTTAATGATATTTTGCATAAAGCCAATGCCAAGTACAAGTAATCCACGATATTCTTCAGGTACCACACAAGTTTCAAGTGGAAGATAATGTATGGTTGCATTTTTAGAAAGAGTGCCTTATAGGACCCCATTAGAATATATTCCCACTTTGATATAGGCTTTACACCATCACTAAGGATTTGGGTGAGAATGATTTTGAATTAAGTATTCCTCCTTTCCTTGTCTTACACCCAATATTGAATGTGGAATTTCTTCGATCATATTTTCCAACTCTCCTAGACACTTTAGATATGGCCGAGCACTTGGCCCCTAAAAAAATCAATCCCGATTGCATTGAAAATGAGAAATTTGATCGAATCATGGTGTTAGCACTGAAAGTTACACTTTGACTACTAAAGTGCTAGCTCAGTACCCATCAAAATGTTTATGAGATAAGTCTTAAAATGTGGTGTCAAATGGATAAAAATAATTTTAGCAATGTCAAAACACACAAAATTTTGGATGAAGTACATTAGAAAAAGAGGTATTGTTTAACTTAGGTCAGGGTTTTGAAGATTAGTGTGGATAGGATGAAGGCTTAGTAAGAAAATGAAGTGAATCTACCACTAGCTTCAGGTTGTGCCAGTAGACAAAGAAGAGAAATGCTTTATATACAAGAACTTTTTAAATCCAAGAAAACAAAACTTTGAGAAAGCTATAACAGTATAAAAATCAAACATTCATTGTCATACCTCTACAAAACATCATTTGAATCCTTCAATGACAGTAAAATTTCAGAGCGAGAGAGATTAAGATGGAAAAAAAGAAATCTAACTTATGTTAAACAAGATTTCATCAAGTTTGTTACATCAAAACCAAAGAAGACTATGTTTCATAAAATTACCAAAAAAAGTCTTTTACATCAACCATTCGAACCTAAAAAATTAAATCAATTTTAAAAGGGTGGATCGGCAAGGAAGAGAAAGAAAGAGGGTAGCAAACAATCTGCAAAGGCATTCCAATGGGTATGTAGTCAACACATCCTATAGCTCAGAGGCACACAAGCTCATACCAGACCAAAAGGGATATAATTGATGGATGGAGGTATAAGAAAGATAAAAAAAATAATAATAATGTCATCAAGGAAATATCTTCTCTTCAAAAACGACTTAAAGGATAACTAGAATATAGATCATGAAAGGAGGCAATTACTACAAAAAATTTGCAGCTCATGAATCTCTTGCCTCATGAAAAACCATTGATATTCAATGCCTGAAATTCCATTCAAGCTAGATGACAAGGTAAAATCATAATAAAGAAAAAAAAATCTGATAAACAACTCTCATGAATCTCTAATGGCAGAAATGCCTACAACATATGCCCTCAAGCTTACAAATGAGCAACTCAACTACTCATCTAGCTCTCTCCTCTCTTGGATCATGAATTCAACCCCTCCTCAAGAGATCCCTCCTTAATTAAATAGAAAATATCTTCCAAATATCCTTAGGAGGTCGAATCCCATCTCTTTCATTGGATTCTAGGCCTTGGATATAGGTGGCAATAGTCAAAGAGACAAAAATCCAACAAACTGCTAATTTTCAAGAAATTGTTGGAAGTCATTAATAAATTGTTTTCAACTCACTATATGAGGTATTTAATGGAGCTAAAACTTAGGTACAGGTGACCCTTGACATATAATTGATCCATGAGAAGTCATTCGAACCCTCCTTGACAAGTGGCAACCTCCCAACAAGATGAATATCCAACAACTATGCAAAACAGAGAGTTGGCAGCACATTCCACAGTGCACTAGTGTTTTAATTGTTTCTCTCAAATGCCAACCTAGGTCAGACTGCAATTTGGTCAAAAATTCAACAAGGATATCATCTTCCTCCACAAAATATTTCATAGAAACCCACATCATCGTTTTGGATTTATGATCAAATCTGTAAAAGAAGTTACTACAGGAAATTTTGCAGTGAATTTTGTAGCACCTGTTGTTATAACCTAGGTCTGCATCCCCTGCATCTCCTCTTGTTTGAAGCTACCTTCATCATTTATTATTATTATTATTGGTTCTCCCTTTACTAATTATCTTGGTCCTTATTCATTTTTGAGTCGTTGTGCATGTCTGTCTCTGTTTCTCGAAGGATAAATATATGTTGGATTAGGTTCGAATTAATTGTCATCATATTTTCCCATTGATTAATCTCACCACAAGTCCACCAATTCTTTGTGCATACATAGGAAATGTCCATGGATAAACGCAGCCGCTCAAAACGGTCATATTTGGGCCAGGGTTGCCAAAATTAATAGGGGAAAGTTTCAATGGTGGAGATCTATCAAGCGAATCAGATCGAGGGTTGTCATCCATTCGGGGGTGCAAAATCATGTAGAGTTTAACATCAAGATTCATCAAAACTCTTGACCTGTCGAAGACCTAAAGAGAATATCGATCGTTCATCTACCATGACACGAGGCGACAAATCATCTACTTTGGTGATTTTCACTTCGAGATTTTTCCAAGCACAAACATTTGAAACTCTCGAAGAGCCAAAGACCAGAAGTTCCAAAATGAATCTAGACCTCTCATCAGCGATGACACATGGAAGCATATCACGTCACTTCAGGGATTTTCCTTCGGAAGGTTTTTATGTTTCACATTCAAAATTCCCAAAGAGACGAAATGTTGAAAGTCTGAAATTAATCTGGATTGTTCATCGGTCGCGACATGTGGTAGCAGATCATTTACTTCAGGGATTTTCCTCCAGGAGATTTTTAGTTTTCACTTTCAAAAGTTCCGGAGAACCAAAGACCCGAAGTCCTGAACTAAATCTAGACCATCCATTAGATGGGACACATGGTGACAAATCAGTTACTTTGACAATTCTCCTCCGAGATTTTTTGAAGCACAAAAATTCGAAACTCCCAAAGAGCTAAAGACCGAAGTTCTGAAATGAATATGGACCATCCATCATTCAGGGGCACGTGGAGGAAGATCGTAAGAAGATCAAAAACCATACTTCATTGCGGGGATGAAAACTTCTCAAATGTTAATTTTCTAGAGTGGTCCCTCAATTTGAACCACAGTATTGTTGGAAGGGTACATGGCAACTTGTGGGGAATTGCGGGCCCAAAGGCAGTGTGGACCCAAACCACCCTCAATGAATTCCACAATCACGTGCTCATTCCAATCACTACTCACTCCTCTCACCACCCGACACTTTTCCACCACTCACCTCTATCATATTCACATCTCCTCTCACCTCTCGACATTTATCTTCACATGTCATCTACCCTCGCGTCCACTCATCTTGTCTCCCAATTGGGTGCTTGCCTCCACATCTCGCTTCATGATCAATGGGCGGTCAACTATTCTAGAAAATTTATCTAGCAAGTACACATGGAAGCTGACAGGGTCGATGCAGAATGCTCTTAGCTTCTGAAAGCTCAGACACAGAGGGAGAGTTAAGTCTCAGTCACAGGTCAGCGCAGATTATTTCTAGAACACTTCAGCGGGCTCTGCTCACACAGCTGGTTATCTTCAGTAGCCTCCAACAACTCACAGACATGCCATCGCTTGACAACAAAGCTCTACTCTGTCACTCCAAGGCCCATTTTCGTCCATTCAGTTCCTTTAGCATGCATCTGTTTTGTCTCAGAGACAGTAGTAGTTTTATTTTGAGTAAGTCCAACATTTTCCTACATTAGATGCAAGAGTGGCCTTTTGTGTGAGATAAGAACCACTCTTGCCGATTAAATTCAGCATCTTAGTGCAATTAATAATTTGTTTAACGAATAGTCCCTTGAGGACAGGAGCCTATGCAACTCTTTTAAATAATCATTTTTGGGATATTGTAAGGGTCAAATTGTTTAGGAAAGAATAGAAATACAACATACTGGTTGGACCCATTTATGCATGGATTAAATCTCTCTACTTGGTGAACATACTCTTGATGACAATGTTTCATTCAACTCTTCATGTGTTTTTATTCTTATCTTGAATACAGTTTTTGATTTGTGCAACGTACATTTCATTTCCTTTCAGCTATTGTATGTCTTACTTTTATTTATATGCAACCTGTCAAATAGCTAATGCTTTGGTGAAGATTTTTTTTCTGCAACATGTCGGAGTTATTGTGTTTTGATACATGTTTAATGTCTTGAAATGATATTTTAAGTATTGAACTTCTTGCAGTAGATTATTCATTAAGTAGTTTTTTGTTTCTCTCTATTTTCTATTATTTCACTGGTCTTTCATTAGTGTGCCATCAGCCAAGGAGGGCCCTCATCCATATCATCCTGCCAACCCAACCTTGCCTTTGTCTTGATAGAATAACCCTCTGACCAACCAACAAAAATTTAAAGAAACAATCATTCTAAAATTATAGGTGGCCTAGCTTTTCCCTTTAGCAGTCAAGTGCAGAACTTAGGACCAACATCTTCTGGCACCATTGTGGGGGAATGGAGTAACGAAATATCTTTCCCTGGGGGAATGAAAACAATAATATATGATCTTTTATAGTGAACAAAGACTAGATTCATTCAGACTACCTATCATTCACCTGGCAACTCCATGGTTAAAGAATCCAGTGGTGACTCCACAGTTTTAAGAATTCATAGTTTAAGATGGAAGCCATCTTGGCTCAGAGGTTTTCTCCTTTAAATTTCTTTGTTGTTCCTGGTTTTCCAAATGTTGTTTCTACTATAGATGAGTGGGGTGATTGTTTTCCTAGATTTAGGGAACATAGAGATGACAACCCTGCTGAGCATTTGCTTGAGTTCCATGAACGCATGCAGCAGTGGGGAATACATCATGAGGATGTACTAATAAAGATGTTCATTCACTCATTAGAGGGAGATGCTTGTGAGTGGTATCAATCCTTTCCCCCTACTAGCATCTCTTCCCTGAAGCAGTTTCATGTTGCATTCAGTAATCATTGTGAAAGGTTTTTTCCAGTTGATTTACTTTTTGAGAACTTTTGTGAAGAATTTGAATCTCATATTCGACAGTCACTTATTAGTTCTTCTAGTAGTGAAATTAAAGGGGAATTTTCCATTGAGGAAGTGGAGTAATATTCAGTTACATATGAGCCTTTGTCTAATCCTTTTATTCAAAAGGATGGTGTTGGGAATTACATTGATGATGGAAATAATGATAACAAAGCTTTGGATACATCTTGCATTATTCTAGGTGACTTAGATAGTCATTTTTATGATACATCTATTGTTCTATGTTCTCATAAAGATTTGATTAAATGTGAGGAAAGTGATGTTGAAGGTCATGAGCATGTTTTTCTCCTTCCTTCTAAAATTGTTGAGCAACAGGAAATCTATAATTCTGAAGATGACATTCTGGAGATGGAACAAGGACAAGCTAGCAATGCAGGAGACATACCCATTCATTTCAAACAACAAGATGAGAAATATCAAGGGTGTTTTTCTGCCCTTTATGGTTTTGAATCACATGACTTTCATGTTCAATGAGGATAGGAGCAACTCAGTCTTGTTTATAATACAGATCTCACACAACAACAAATTTGTCCTCACAACCAGTTGGAGGCTTTTCATGAGTTTCAAGATCCGATAGCGAGATGGATGGATTCTTATTTTTCCAAATTCCCAAAGGTTGAAAGTTTTACCATGATCGTCATTTGCAACTGTAAGTACCAGATGTCTGCCAATGTTTTTTCACATTTGATATATCCTCTTTGGATTATTCTAAACAGTGACTTGCACATAGTCACGATTCTTAGTCAATTGTTTTGTTGGTTTCATTGGAAGTGGAATTACACATGATTATGTTGGTTTTCAGCTGAATAGAGTAGGTAGTAGGAGAATAAGATCGTAGTTCAAGCATTTAATTTTTAGTTCACAGATTGTTTTTCAGTATGTTGGTTTTCAGTAGTTTGTTTGAATAAGAGACTCCATAGCCCAAAAAAGGCACTGGGGTTTTAGTTGCATTTTCAAGTTTCAGTAAGACTCCATAGCCCAACAAGGCACTGGGGTGTGGTTTTAGTTTTTATTTCAATAAAATGCATGGCTGAGGGATAGTAACACATACACAGGGATAACAAACAGAATGAGGGTAAGTGATGAAAGGTAAGAGCAGTTATCTAATATCAAGGCACCAATCTACAGTTCTTAGCACCTCATAGGGATGAGCTATCCCTAGTTGGAGCTGATGTTATAACCTAGGTCTACATCCTGTGCATCTCCTCTTGTTTGACCCTGCCTTCTTTATTTTATTTTATTTTCATTGGTTCTCCCTTTACTAAGTATCTTGGTCCTTATTCATTTTTGAGTCGTTGCACATGTCTGTCTCTATTTATTGAAGGATAAATATATGTTGGATTGGGTTCGAATTAACTATCATCATATTTTCCCATTGATTAAGCTCACCACAGGTCCACCAAGTCTTTTTGCATACGCAGGAAACGCCTGTGGATACATACAACCGCTCAGAACGGTCATATTTGGGCCAGGGTTGTCAAAATTAATAGGGGAAAGTTTCAACGGTGGAGATATATCAAGAGAATCAAATTGAGGGTTGTCATCCATTCGGGGGTGCATAATCATGCGGATTTTAACATCAAGAGTCATCAACACTCCTGAACTGCCAAAGACCCAAAGAGAATCTGGTCATTCATCTACCATGACACGCGGTGACAGATCATCTACTTCGGTGATTTTCACTTCGGGTGTTTTCCAAGCACAAACATTCGAAACTCCCGAAGAACCAAAGACCCGAAGTTTCGAAATGAATCTGGAATGCTCATTAGCAACAACATTTGGAAGTAGATCATGTCACTTTGAGGGTTTTCCTCTGAAAGGTTTTCACGTTTCACATTTGAAAGTCTCGAAGAGCCGAAATGCTGAAAGTCTAAAATGAATCTGGACTATTCATTAGTCGCAACATGTGGTAGTAAATCATTTACTTTGGGGATTTTCCTCCGAGATATTTTCAGGTTTCACATTAGAAAGTCTCGGAGAACCAAAGACCTGAAGTCCCGAAGTAAATCTAAACCATCCATCAGATGGGACACATGGTGACAAATCAATTACTTCAGCAATTCTCCTCTGGGAGTTTTCCAAGCACAAACATTCGAAACTCCCAAAGAGCCAAAGACACGAAGCTCCAAAATGAATCTAGACCATACATCATTCAGGGGCACGTGGAGGCAGACCATAAGAAGATCAATGACCATACTCCATTGCGGCGACGAAAACTTCTCGAGCGTTAATTTTCTAGAGAGGTCCCGCAATTTGAACCACGATATTGTTGGAAGGGTACGTGGCAGCTTGTCAGGGATTGTGGGCCCAAAGGTGGTGTGGAACCAAACCACCCTCAATGACTTCCGCAATCACGTGCTCATCCAAATCACTACTCTCGCTCCTCTCACCACCTGACACTTGTCCTCCACTCACATCTATCATATTCACATATCCTTTCACATCTCGACATTTGTCTTCACATGTCATATACCCTCGTATCCACTCATCTCGTCTCTCGATTGGGTGCTCACCTCTAGATTTCCCTTCATGACTGATGGGTCGTCAACAAGTGGGATTTATTATGTTTTGATACATGTTTAATGTCTTGAAATGATATTTTAAGTATTGAACTTCTAGCAGCATATTATTCATTGAGTATTTTGTTGTTTCTCTATGTTTTCTATTATTTCATTGGTCTATCATTAGTGTTCCATCAGCCAAGAAGGGCCCTCATCCATATCATTCTTCCAACCCAACCTTTCCTTTGTCTTGATAGAATAACCCTCTGACCAACCAACAAAAAATTAAAGAAACAATCATTCTAAATTGATAGGTGGCCTAGATTTTCCCTTTAGCAGTCAGGTGCATACCTTAGGACCAAAACCTGTCTCAATTCACAATGCCTGAGCTAGTTCACATCACCAAAGGAAAATCAAGTAACCAAACCCTTTCCTGACCTCCAAACAAGACAAAAAATCTCATGGAGTACCTGATGGCCATGAGGTTGATGTTGGTAATTTCATATTTGCACTCAGATGCCTGCAAGTTGCCTAACCTCCAACCATCTTCTTCCACCAGTTCACAACGCCAGTTCGCCACACCAAATCAAACATATCTTGCACACTTGAATGGATTTAAAGTGAAAAATGGGAGACTTTGAGTACAACCATGGAGTTGTGACCTAAGAAATTAATGATGCAAAAGAAAACAAGGTGTGACTCATGAGTTCTTATCCTTATCATGATGGATAATATCATGACATCAATACCTATACATCCTATGTGTTAACATCTAGCTCCATAGGGAATGGAGACCTCCTTGTGAGGCTCCATAAAGATTTGTAGATTAGATTCCTTATCCATTTCATCCATGTAACATGTATCCTGTCTACGTTGTACCATAATCAATCTGTGTTGCAAACTATGAATTGTCCATGCCTTGAGAGCACTTGCTTATTGTTGAAAAATGACCTACCAAATAACTAAAACACACTCTATGAAAACCAAATGCTTGCATATCAATCTTATTTATATACATTCCTACACTGGTATATCCAGTTGAGCTTCTTTGGTTAAGTATAATCAGATTTCCATTGAAGCTATGCAATCATTTGGATAGTAAAGAAAGTTTCTTGTATATTGCAGATGAAAGCATAAAAATAATATAACCTTTGTAGTCTAAAAGTTTCTAGTTTCAGTTCACCATCCAAAGCTAGATATAATCATCATAGTTCATCCAGGGAAGGTGTCGTCATTTTCATCCCTGGGAATGGTGCCAAGAATGTTAGAACTGAAAGTTACACTTTGACTGTGAAAGTGCAATCTCAGTACCCATCAAAATGTTTATGAGATAAGTCTTAAAATGTGGTGTCAAATGGATAAAACTCAATTCAGCAATGTCAAAACATAGGAAATTATGGATGAAGTGCATCGACAAAAGAGATATTGTTTAACTTAGGTCAGGGTTTTGAGGATTATTGTGGATAGGAGGAAGTCTTGTTTAAAATGAAGTGAATCTACCACTAGTTTCAGGTTGTGCCAGTAGACAAAGAAGAGAAATGCTTCAGATACAAGAAATTTTTAAATCCAAGAAAACAAAACTCTGAGAAAGCTATAACAGTATACAAATCAAACATCATTGTCATACAACTACAAAAAATATTTTGAATCCTTCAATGACAGTAAAATTTTAGAGTGAGAGAGATTAAGATGGAAAAAAATAAAGATAACTCCCATTAAACAAGATTTCATCAAGTCTGTTACATCAAAACTAGAGAAGACCCTGTTTCATAAAATTACCAAAAAAAAGCTTTTTACATCAACCATTCGAACCTAAAAAATCAAATCAATTTTAAAATGGTGGATCAACAAGGAAGAGCAGTAAAGAGGGTAGTAAACAGTCTGCAAAGTCATTCCATTCGGCATGGAGTCAACACATCCTACAAATCAAAGGCACTCAAGCTCATACCAGACCAAAATGGATATAATTGATGGATGGAGGTATAATAAAAATAACAAAAAGAAGAATGTCATCAAGCAAAAATCCTCTCTGCAAAAATGACTTAAAGGATAACTATAACAGAGATCATGAAAGGAGGCAATTACTACAAAACATTTGCATCTCATGAATCTCCTACCTCATGAACAACCATTGATATTCAATACCTGCAATTCCATTCAATCTAGATGAAAAGGTAAAATGATAATAAAGAACACAGTCTGATTAAAAACTCTCATGGATATCTAATGGAAGAAATGCCTACAACACATGCCCTTAGGCTTACAAATGAGCAATTCAATAGCTCCTCTAGCTCTCTCCTCTCTTGGATAATGAATCCAACCCCTCCTCATGATCTCCCTCCTTCATTAAATAGAAAACGGCTTCCAAATATCCTTAGGAGGTCAAATCCCATCTCTTTCATTGGATTCTAGGCCTTGGACATAGGTGGCAACAGTTAAATAGACAAAAATCCTACAAACTACTAATTTTCAGGAAATTGTTGGAAGTCATGAATAAACTGTTTCCAACTCACTACATGATGTATTTAATGGAGCTAAAACTTAGGTGCAAGTGTCCCTTGACATCTAACTGATCCATGAGAATTCATTCGAACCCTCTTTGACAGGTGGCAACCTCCCAACAAGGTGAATATCCAACAACTATGCAAAACAGAGAGTTAGCAACACATTCTACAGTGCACTGATGTTTTTATTGTTTATTTCAAATTCCAACCTGGGTCAGGCTTCAATTTGGTCAACAATTCAACAAGGATATCATATTCCTCCACAAAAAAGTTTAGAGAAACCCACATCACCATTTTGTATTTATGATCAAATCTATAAAAGGAGCTGCTACAGGAAATTCCACAACAAATTTTGTAGCATGTGTCTCAATTCACAACGCATGAGCCAGTTCATAGTGCCAAAGGAAAATCAAGTAGCCAAACCCTTTCCTGACCTCAATAAATATCATGGATTACCTGATGGCTATGAGGTTGATGCTGGTAATTTCATATTTGCACTCAGATGCCTGCAAGCTGCCTAACCTCCAACCCTCTTCTTCCACCAATTTGTAGTGCCAGTTCACAATGCAAAATCAAACATAGCTTGCACACTTGAATGGATTTAAAGTGACAAAGGGGATACTTTGAGTACAACCATGGAGGTGTGACCTGTGAAAGTAATGATGCAAAAGAAAACAAGGTGCGACTCATGAGGACTTATCCTTATCATGATGGATAATCTCATGACATCAAGACGTATACATCCTATGTGTTAACACATGGACACCAAGATGAAGGGAACCCACCAACAAAACATCCAACTCTATTGGGTTGTCAAAGTAGGGTAGTTTCTTCACCAGGGAAAGTGGCTCACTAGGATCCATGTTCAGCAGACGTTTCCCCATTTGTTGGATGAACTTGATGCAATGGGGACCATTGATTCCTAAGGGGGGGAGGACTAATATAAGTGGATACTTGTGGCCACACACTTTTTCCACTAATTCATAATGGTTCCACATCTTGGAAGCTTTTCTATAGTTTTTTGTGTCCCAAACTTTCGAGGCCGATTTGAGGCCCTAAACAACATTTTTTTGGCCCGGCGACGCCTAACATGTGGCTAAAGGTAGATGCTAAGTTGAATGGAATGTGTACTCCTTGGCTATAAATTTCCAATGGTGTATCGAGTGCCTCAAATGAATATCATATGAAAAAATTTCTCCCTGTGAAGTTGACATCTCTATTGGGGTTAGGGTTTTGAATGTTTAGGGTTTTCTCATTGATTATTTATGTTAAAAGGCATTTTTTTCTTCTTTTTAATCATATTATTGTGAATGATATTAGTATACACATATCTCTCTTCAGAGATAAGATACCACCATTCTAGCTAGCTTGTTTGCTTTACATTTTACAGTATTTTGTATTCCAGACAGTCAGTATTATAATCTGAGTTTTACGGTATTACTATGTTCCTTGAAATATCTTTGTGTATTTCCTTATTATATGTTGGCCCTTGACCAAGTTTTGGATATCCTTGGTCATGTTTGAGCTCTTTTGGGACTTCAACAGGCTGGTCGAAGGCAGAGCGCAAGTCGAAGCGGAGATCATGGGATCTCGGCCCCTTTTTAGGATAGTTTTGGGATTAGGGTTTATGTAAAGGGTATGGGATGTTGGCCCATGGGTTTACCCATGTTTGGGCCCATTTTGTAATGTATAAATAAATATCTAGGTGATGTAGGAAGAGTCCAATGTGCTAAGTGTGAATAGTTGTGGATGCTTTGTGCATACTATGTGTTAAGAACTTGTAGAGCTAAGTGCAAGTGATTGTAAGAAGCTTGTGTATAGACAGTAAGAAGGCTTTGTGCTTAAAACTAGCTTGGGGAGGGATGATTTGGTGAGGTACGTGCATATCTCCTATCCTCTACAGAGTAGGGTTTTGATGCTTTGTTCTTGTAGAAGATTGAGAGAAGATAATAAACAAGAGAAGAGTTGGTGGACGTAGCCCCACACTGGGGTGAACCACGTATATCCTGTGTTATCGTATCTTTGTGCATTCTGGTTATTGTTTTGTGTATATAATTTAAGCTTAAGTGTAGTAATGAATGTTTAGATGAATCTAGTATGATATCTTAGTGCTTAAATGATGTGAATAAATTCTAGATCTGATCTTTTTCCATGTGCTAAGTGCCTAGATGTGTTAGATCTGGTAGAATATTATGTTGTTCTGTAATTAGGGTTTGGATCTACGATGTGAATAAGGGTTAATTACTGGTGAATGTTAACTGCTAAGTGCTTTGTTAAGTGGTATAATCACAAATATGTGTCCCATCTCGGTTGCATACATTTGAGTCCTGCAACCACCCCTGCCTCTACCTCAAGTGAGACTTCATCTACTTCGTAGGTGTTGTCGAAAGGGTTGGTAGTTAGGGTTTTTTTGGTGCGTTTTTTAAGCGTTGAACCCTGGGTCTACCCCTATGCCAAAAAATGGTTCCATTGTCGGGACCTAAAACTGTAATTGGTAGGAACTGAAGAAAAGAAATATTTGTGCGCAGATCTATGCTTTAGTGTGCAGTATTGACTTGCAAAGCTCTATACTGAGAAGAGAAGTCTGATAGAGGTAAGATATTGAATCTTTGTGCTCTGAGAAAGGTAAGATAAGTGAAAAAGTTTGTTTCGAAAGAATGAATCTAGGCATGTTTGATCAATTTTGTCCTAGTCTGAAAACTATGTCACAGTTAGAAGAAAGAAGATTTGATACGAATAGATCTGATATAAGAAATGAAAGATATGTTATTCCTATGCATAGAAAGAACGTTTGGACTAACAAATGGATGCAGGATCCTAGAAAGAATTTTTTGCAGGTTAGTTATAGTGATCCCAGTGCGCAGTACAGGAAAGGTTGGGGATCTTTTAAGAGAAAGAGAGGATTAACCCTTTGTTACAATTGCAGAAGACCGGGACATCTTGCTAAGGAATTCCCTAGTAGAAGACCTAGTTGTATTTTTTGTAAATCTATGGACCATGAAGTTTTGGAGTGTCCTAGAATGATTGCTAAAGTTGAAAATATGAATGTGAAACAATAAAACTATGAGATAGGCCAAGAAACTAGGGATATGATAGAACCCCAGAAAGAATTAGAGACTGTATTACTACAGATGAAAGAAACCTTGAATGACCACAAAAATATCAACTTATCAGAGGTCTCAAAAGAGAAAGAGTACATAGAAACAAGAATAGGAGACTTCGACATAGACTGTTTCCTGGATGAGGAAACATAGGTGAATATCATGATAGAAGGAACTTGGGAAAGCCTGCTATGGTTCCTTCATTAGGAGGAATAGGATTATTTAGAGGAAAGTTGGTAACCCTATGTGGAAGACTTACCTAGATATCTATGAGTGCTCATGGCACTTCGACAGAAGAATAATTTGAGATCGTTAAGTTTGTTGAGAACAATGCCCCATTTGCTATCTTCCTAGGAAAAACCTAGATTGAGAAAGATTAGATATGAAGTAAACAAGAAGAGGAGGATCTAGAATAGAAAAAGAAAGAACTAAGATATTTCATGGCTAGGAGAATAGTTCCCTTACTGGAAGAACAAGAGAACCAGTCGAAGCTACTAAAGACCAAAGATATGGATGCCAAAGTTGAAAGGACACGGGAAGACTGGAGACACTTGTCTATACAAGAGAGTAGGGCACCTACCCCAGAAAGAGAAGAAGTATTACCCTTGAAGCCTATGAAAGACCCTCCACATTGCGAAGTTATCATGACAATAGGAGATAAGAACGATAATGGAAAGAGGAAACCAGTGATTCAGATCATAGGAAAGAAGGCCAGAAAGCTCAGTAAGAAGAGGGCAAAGTTATAAAAATTGCAAGAAGTTCCAGAGAATACTTCACAAAAGAAAGGTTTCCAGAACTCGAACTTATTGGAATATCAGTATATCACAGATTGGAACTTCACCATGATGAAGCAATATGACCATTGGAGGTAATATGACCATTCAATTGATGCTCTCGAACAATTAGGAAAGAAGTTATGACCTGAAAGTTCGCTATTGGACCATTGGGACCGCACCATAACGGATGGAATTGCATTAAATAATGCTTTGTGACCCATTGAAAGAAACTGTTACGACAATATCTATTTATCCCATCAAACATTGCACCGAGAACACTTTTGCCAATTATGATTATCCGAGCCCGCGGAGAGCTAGTTGATTGCACGCAGTGATCATTCAGACCTCGCCATCCATTCTATTACATTAAGTATTGTTCATCGACCTGAGATATCATATCTCAAGTGTGCATGTCGGATGCAATTAGCGCAGCAGAAAAAATCATCGAAGAGATTCTAATAGACCTCATGCCCAACAAGATGATGCTTGCAACCATCCAAGCCTCATCAACGCAAGGAGTGCAAGCCTCACCATCGACTGCTCATGGATATGGACCATCATGAGCTACGAATGAGAAAATAACCAAGCATCGTGATGACTTGGTGAATGCGGAGCTAATTCCATCCATCCTACCCAAATACATACCACCCTTGGCCGATGTGGTGAGTCATGATAGTGTCCCGAGGGACTTCGACTACACAGTCATCACTATGTACCTCCCAAAGGGAATACAAGAATTCATACTGTCGTTGGAGAGGATTCCAACCTTGAATATCAGTGACTATACCCTAGGAGACCGCAAGAGCTATGGCAGGCTCGCACCTCACAAATATTTGACCAAGACCAAGGGGAAGAAGTCGAAGATCATCCCCTAGCCATGGACTATGGACATCGCGAGGTCCACTGTCTTGAACATGATGAATATGCCACATTTTGGAAGCCACCAGGAGGTTAACACGTGTGTTAAGATCCTGTTGTCATGCTTCCATGGTGGGTATCTATGGTTAGACAGACGCATCACCGTCGATCTGGTGTTGATCCATAGGATCACTGGATTGATCATGGAGGGACCAAACTCACAAGACTTTTATCCAGGGAATGTTGCAAACCACGCCCTGACACATAAGATCAAAGACACCTACAGCGATGTAGAGAAAGGGATACGAGGCTACAAGGTAGCCTCCATTCAGAATGGCGCAATGCGCCTTGCTTTCCAGTTTATTGTTGGTAAGCTAGTCTGAAAGAACAGACCCACGTAGGTCACAGTGTTTTTCATTGACCTCATAGGAAAATGTGTGGAAGGACTACAGATGAACTGGGCTAGTTACCTAATCAATTAGTTAGAATTGGATTGACACAAAGCTCAGGATCAGGGCTATGAGTTCCATTTTAGTTGGTTGTTAATCCTCATCACATTCACTGCTTGGGAGATGTCGAAAGGTGAAACCTTCCCTAGCATTGAGTCGTGCAAGCCACTAGCTACAAATTTCACCACGCTCTGGTATTCGAGTGATATGGGGAAACAATGGCAGTCGAATGTAGTATTCCATACCTACTACTTGTAGTTGAAGAGGGCTATTAAGTCTTTCCCTCATATGACATCGAATACCCTGGACAGATTCAGGCCCCTTATGAAGTTCCGCATAGATAGGCATTTTATTTATATTACTACATGTGTAGATGAAAGTAAAGAAGATATTTAGTCCTACTACAAGCTAACAAAGGAGGACCTGGAAGAAATCACTAAGGAATGGCCCATAGAGTTCCTTATACCAGTCGACCAGGCAGCATTGTCTGATCCCAACCTCATTGGAATTCCAGTGGTTACTCGCAAAGAGTATGATGCACCCAGAAGTAGCAGGAAGAAAAACAAGGAAGATGTATAGGAAATACACAACACATCATAAGAGACTGCATCAAATTCACCTAGCGGAGGAGGAGACAACGAAGTTGAAAAAGAAGAGAAAGAATGGGAAGAAGACAAGTCGAAGCAAGGTGAAGTAACACTGCCTAGGAACCCCCTTGAAGAGGCAAAGACATCCAAGAAAAGAAAGGTTTCCCCAACGAAACCTACATCGCGGAAGAAGTCCAAAGCGAGTAAGTTGAAGATGCAGAATATAATCACGGTCGATGACTTCGACTTCATTATTGCAGCTATATCAGATACCTCAGAAGATATTTTGTAGAGAACTGAAGACAAACAAGAAACCATGTATGGAAGGATTGAAGCAGAGCTGAGAGGAGTACATCAAGCCCTTCACTCCAGCCGCGCAGTGTCCATTGTGTCCCTATCACCAGAAGAACCAGATTTGGGAGATGAGCCTTCCCAACTCCGCAGAATAGCTTATGTGACCGAAGCTCACCTTCGTCATGTACAGGAAGAAAAAGAACATGCCACAGTGGCCCTGAAGTAAGAACAAGAGGAAATCATAGATCAATGTCAAGTTGTGCAACAAGAGAAGGACGACCTCCAAATCAATTTCGAAGAGAATAGAGCACATACCCAACAGGATAAATAAAAGTTGCTCGTGGAACAGTTCAAAGTTAAAGAAGCAGTTTCCAGAGCACTTCTCTCTGTGACAAGCTTAGAGAAAATGGAAGAAGGCCTGGTGGAGAGTCAAGTGGTGAAGCTTGAGGAAGCCATTCAGCAGAGAATAGTCGAACTAGAATTAAAAACAGTGCCAAGAACTCCACAGGAATTGCGAGACCAGAGAGAAGCAACTGCCAGGAGTGCAGTTGAAAGGATCAAAGCATTAGCCGTGGAATGTAAACAGCTAAGCAGTTGCAGTGTGCAGACTTATGAGCACCTTACAAAGGACCCTAAATTGAAAACACTGGAGTCGCAGCTCCAGGAAGAAAATCATCTAGAAACAACAGTACAAGCATATTTAAATCCCTTGTCAGTAGTTGAGCGAATGAAAATATCCCAAGAACAACGCACGATTTAGCAACAGGTCCATGCCATACAAAGCAAATTCATGGAAGTGACTCGGAAGCTCCAACCAGTCTAGGATGTTGCTTGCCTACTTTTTGAGGAGATTGAAGGCCGAGGAGAAGATATAGAATGAGTAGTCACTTCGAAAGAACAATGCTTAGAAGGACCTATGAACAAGGAAGTTATTCAAGAGTTCATCAAGCAGGAGGCCTTGGTGCAGCAATAGGTTGAAGCAGCTCAAGCCAAGCTCAAGGCTTTTGATGTAGATTTACCCATACTAGAGTGACTTGGGATGAGTCATAGGTGAGTGTTGGGGGCCTGTTGGCCCTTGACCAAGTTTTGGAGATCCTTGGTCATGTTTGAACTCTTTTGGGACTTTGACAGGCTGGTCAAAGGTAGAGTGCAAGTCAAAGCGGAGATCGCGGATCTTGGCCCCTTTTTAGGACAGTTTTGGGATTAGGGTTTATGTAACGGGTATGGGATGTTGGCCCATGTGTTTACCCATGTTTGGGCCCATTTTGAATCTAGGTGATTTAGGAAGAGGCCAATGTGCTAAGTGTGAACAGTTGTGGATGCTTTGTGCATACTATGTGTTAAGAACTTGCAGAGCTAAGTGCAAGTGATTGTAAGAAGATTGTGTATAGATAGTAAGAAGGCTTTGTGCTTAAACCTAGCTTGGGGAGGGAGGATTTGGTGAGGTGTGCACAGATCTCATGTCCTCTGCAGAGTAGGGTTTTTATGCTCTATGCTTGTAGAATATTGAGAGAAGATAATAAACAAGAGAAGATTTGGTGGATGTAGCCCCACACTAGGGTGAACTACGTATATCCTGTGTTATGGTTTCTTTGTGCATTCGGGTTATTGTCTTGTGTATATAATTTAATATTAAGTGCAGTAATGAATGTTTAGATGAATCTAGTATGATATCTTAGTTCTTAAATGATGTGAATAAATGTTAGATCTGATCTTTTTCCATGTGCTAAGTGCTTAGATGTGTTAGATCCGGTAGAATACTGCGTTGTTATGTAATTAGGGTTTGGATCTGCGATGTGAATAAGGGTTAATTACCGATGAATGTTAACTGCTAAGTTATTTGTTAAGTGGTATAATCACAAATGTATAATCAACCACCCCTGCCTCTACCTCGGGTGAGACTTCATCTGCTTCACAGGTGTTGTCGAAAGGGCCGATAGTTAGGGTTTTTTTGGTGCGTTGTTGAAGCGTTGAACCCTGGGTCTACTCCTGTGCCAACATTATATCTCTATTATATCTCTCCCTTCATGTCATTCTCAATATAATACATATCAGGTACACATGAGACTAACAATGCATACAAATTTGTTTTGTGCAAAAGAAACTTGATTTGATGTTGGCAACTAATTATTTAGCTCTTCAAAACTATTAAGGTTAACGACAAGATTCAAAGTCATTATAAAAATATATTCATTATGAGCTCCACATGTCACTTACAAGAACAAAACTTGAGTGGAGAGGATAATACTCCATCCCACAACCACTCGAACTAGACCCAATTGACACAAATATATTTAAGATTATGCAAATATGGTTATGGTTAATACTCTTATTATTCTCATGCATTCATGGTTAATATTATGAGTTACTATTATCTCTTGTTATGATCACATGAATGTATCAAATGTGTGTGCATATTACTTTGTCATCGTGTATCTTTCTTTAAGGAAACTTACAACAATCACTTGGGACCATTCATCTTTGAAGGCCTTGGAAATGTTGATGTAGCAGACTATAATGCCTTTGCTAGACAAGTATGGTGTATGCCTCGGGTCTTCAATTTAGATCCAATACTTGGTTTCATTGCTGGGAACAAATTATTACATGGTGAGAAGGTATGTTTTGGAAGATTACCTAAAAGGAGATTAAAGAATAGGTTGATCAACATTTGGACTCATTTATGTATTAAGGATCAAAATTATTAACATTAAAGGTTGGAATATTCAAGGATTGCTTCTTAATTTTAAATGAACATGAAATATTTTGTGTGAAATTCCATGTAAATTGTCATGAGGGAGAACCCCATTACTATCAATAAAGTGAATCAATAAGTTGTATGGAGAATTGAGAATCTACTCGTTAAGATAAATAAGTGTGACCATAAAATCACTCATGTGATGGATTTCTAGTTTCGCGATGTGATTGAAAATTATGTTCTTAAGTTTGTTGCAAAATATTGCTAGTATTTTGCAAAGAATGGGATTAATTTGTGAAGGGAAGGTTGGTAAGGGATATTTATTTTTGGAAAAAAGATATTACTAATAGAGAAGGGGTTGCTTCTTGTTGACCCCTAGATGATGGTAGATTAATTATAGTGTATTGGGGTACCACCCAATGAAAGGAAAAAAGTAGAGAAAATAATTAAGGAGTTAGCATGGACCATGGGGATAGTGTGCAAGACAAACACAATAAATGTCAAGAATCCATTTGTGAATTATGGTGGGAAGGAGTTATGCAATAAGTCTATGTACAAAAATAATCTACCATGAGGGAGTGCTACTATGGAATAAAAATACCTATTGTGGATTCATCTAAGTTAAGCATAATAAGAGAGTTGATATTAAGAAGAGAAGAGATAATTAAATGAGTGGAGAAGTATTGTTGAAGAAGAGAGAGTGAAGGAATAGAGTGGCTTATAAAAAAATTAGTGAGGCAATTCTAGTGAGAAGAACATGATAACACGCACAATGCTTATGTGTGGACATAGAGCACCAAAAGGGAAACTGTTAGTGATGCACATGATGGGTTTGATGAGTCTAATGGTGATTTTTGGTGTGATTGAATTGACAACATGACCCTTCACCTATAAGTGAATGGATAAAACCTATAAAATATTCAAATGTAGATTATATTATGCTTATTTGGAGATATAGATCACCAAAGTGGAAAGGGTTAGTGATGCACATGATGGGGTTCACCAAACTGGAAAGTGTTAGTGATGCACATGATGGGGTTGATGAGTATAATGATGAGTTTTGGTGTGAATGAATACACAACATGACCATTCACTTATAAGTGAATGGGTGAAGCCTATGAACTATTCAAATGTAGATTATATTATGCAATGTGAACTATTTGATATTATTTAAGTAAATGTAGAAATGTAGGAATAAACATTTAGATATTCAAGGATAATCAAGTGGATGGAACCTATCCACTCATTAAAATTATTCAAGTATATTTATAGTAAATATATTCACAAGCATTGGCCTCAACATTAGCCTTCAATGCATAGTTTGTAGTCGTTTCAACTTCATCACCCACCTGCTACTATAAACCATTATTGTTCATCTCCTTCCTCCTCTTCCTCCTCTTTAAATATTCCTCTTGTTCTCACCTTCAAAGTTAATGGAATCATCTTGATTATGAATTACTAACTAATATTATTCTCTAAGATCCTATTTATAGGCTTGATTGTAACTAACTTTATTTTAACCTCTACAAAAATCTCCTTGGTCGATAATTAATCTTCTCCATGTGACTCTCAATATTTCATATGCACCACCTTAAACGTGTTTTCCCTTTGGGTTTAATTCATGTGGTGTTCTTATATTTTGGTATTTTTCATCATCTTCTCTATCTTTTGTGCAATATCCCGCATGGTCATCCATTGTGTGCCTCTTCCTTGGCTCCTAGATTTACAATGTGCATCCTTATCAATGGCACCTAAACCTTTGCTCCAACATGATGATGCTCCACACAATGGTTTGTGATCATATTTTTCATATAATTTTTTCTATATCTACTTCTTCCTCATACATTGTTCTTACACTATTCCTTCCATTGTGTGTTGATCAAATCTAGTGTTACAATGTTGATCCTTTTCAACCTTCTTCACCTACATTTTTGTATGTCATGTGACCTTTTGGGTTACTTTGTATGATGTTCTTGCATCAAATTCCCCTTGAAAATAATGGTTTTCTCAACCTTGAGAAATATATGCACTTGATACCTCGTCAACCTTTATTGTTCCCTTGTGAATTTTCTAATACTCATATTCAAAATATATGTGTTTTCCTCAACTTCTCTACAATTCCACTTTAACAAGAATAACTAAAATTCTCTAATGTGCTTCTATAGGACTTTCACATACAAAAAAAATTAAATTTATTCATCCTTCTTCTTTGACATTTAGCTACACCAATCTATTTTGGTTTCTCCATATACTACATCTTCATTCTCTATTGCTATGTAAGCATATATATCAAACAATTTAAATATTAATGAAATATCTAATTCTTCAATAAACTCAACCTAATATCAATTCTCACCAAAATTATTCTTTATATTGCATGGACCTATCATTTTCACATTCAACTTTCTATATACACCCCTGGGATAGTTCTCCTTCCACAAACCTACCACCATTTCATCTCTATTAGCATAGGGGCAGACCCAGGGTTCAATGCTCAAGAGTGCACCAACAAAGCCCTAACTACCGGCCCTTTAGGAAACACCTACGAAGCAAATGAAATCTCACTCGAGGTAGAGGCAGGGGTGGTTGAAAGACTTAGGTGTCTGCAACCTTAGTTGTGACACAGATATGTGTTTATATCATTTACAGAGCACTTTTCATCGATCATTCATCAATATTCAACCCTTATTATACTTTGCAGATAGCACAGAGGATTGTAGTGTACACTCATATCTACAGTATTTCATCACTTAACCATAGTAACCCAGATCAGATCCAGTAGATCAGCACTAAGCATCCTCGTACACATTAGATATAAAAATCATATATATCTAAGAATCACAAAGCATAAGTGGATATATCAAATCACATAGCATAAGAAAAACACATTGAATCAAAGCACATAGCATAACACACAGATTTACATGGTTCACCCCCACCCTAGGGATACGTCCACAAGATCTTCTTCTTTATTATCATCTTCAATCCGTTACAAGCACAAAGCCTCCAAAACCCTTCTTCGCATAGGATAGAAGATCTACGCAGCTCGCTAGATCCTTCTTCCTTGCGTTACAGCACTTAGCTTTCTATAGCAACTTGACAGTAACTTGCACTTATCCTTGCAAGCCTTACACAATTCGCACAGAGAACTTATTCAACATCACATAGATCCACTACCAATTTCACTAAGAAATCATAACTACTACTTCTTACATTGCCTATCCTTCTATTTATACATTACAAAAGTGGGCCTAAGTGTGGGTAAACCCACGGGTCGACATCCCTTTCCCATTACATTAACCCAAAACCCTAAAAGGGACCAAAAGTGGACTGAGATCCTGTGATCTTTGATTTTCCTGGTGCTCCATATTTGACAGGATGTCGAAGTCCAAAAATGGTCAAATATCACCAAGTGTTCCTCAAAACTTGGTCAAGGGCCAACAGGCCCCCAAAACTCACCTGTGACTCATCCTGAGTCACTCTGGTCTGATCAATTCCGCCTCAAATGCCTCAAGTTTGGCTTGAGCTACTTCGACCTGTTACAGTGAGACAACCTCTTTCTCAGTGAACTCCTGGATCACTGTGTCATTTACTGGCCCTTCAAGGCATTATTCTGCGGTGATGGCAACCTGTTCAAGCTCGGCTCCCTGGATTTCAACTTCAGTGAACAGTTGGCATGCCTTTTCTTGGATTGGTTGAAGTCATTGGGAGACTTCCATCACTTTTCTTTGTAGCATGTGTACCTATTGTTGAGCAGTGCATTGTTCTGGAAATCTCTTCATTATTTCAACTAGGGTCAAGGCCTTCAGCTGCGCCTATAGCGTATCTACGTGTTGCTTTTCTTCTTGGAGTTGTGCCTCCAATGCATGTAACTTTAGATTCTCTGTGAGGTTCTCATAAGTATGGGTTCTTCTAGAGCTCAGTTTCTTTCATTCCAAGGCAAATATTTTTAATCAGCCAACTACGCTATGGGCAGTTTCCTCCCTTAGATATCTTATTTCTTGAGGAGTCTCGGACAAGGTACAAAGTTCTAGATCTGCGATGCACTGCTGAAGTTGCTAGATTACTTCTTCAAGTTGTGACACCTTCTGTGGGACACGTTCTTCAATCTTCACTTCTATGACCATCACAGAGTGAAGTACTTTGTGAACCCTTTCATATACTTCAAGTTGCTCTGCTAGCAACTAGTCCTTGCTCTGCTGTAACTATTCTTTTTCCTCATCGCACTTTGCTTGCGGGGAAATATTTTCTTGTTCTACCTTACTCTATTGTTCTAAAAGTGCACTCTATACTTGTGTCAAAGCCTGAGTGGCTTGTGTCATGTCTTCTTGAGCTCGTTGAAGGAAAGCTTCTACTTTATCGACGATCTGGTGTAAATGGGTGGGCTCATCACCTATTCTTGTTCTTCCAATTGTCAAGGGCACAGTAGAAACTGCTCGGCTGGACTAGAGTGCCTGCTGCACTTCTTGAAGTTCACCCTTGATTCAGATGAATACCTCCTCCTTCTTCGCTTCTTTCTTTTCTGCGATCTCTAGTGAAGCATCATTCAACGCAGTGATTACGAAGTCGAAGTCGTCCAGTGTGAGGGTAGTCTTAAACGTAGTCTGGGTGGCCTTATTTTTCTTTCAGGATGAGGGATTTGGTGGGGTAATATTCCTTTTCTTAGAGGGATCCTCCTCCTCTCTATTGCCTTTGTTTTGCTCAACTTTTGTGCCACCTAGTTCTTCACCATCACCTCCCTACACAGGTGAGATTGAAGTAGTATTCATGGATGTTCTATGGACATCTTGAACTTCATCATTCTTCTTAGTATTGCTTTGTCTAGGTGTATCTGGCATAGCTTCAAGGCTATCCACGTCGGACATTTTTGTGGGGTCCGCTGCAACAAGGAGGTCCATCGACCATTCCTTGGTAATCTGCTCCAAGTCTTCTTCTGTCAACTTGTAGTACGACTGGAGCTATTGTTTGTTCTCATCAGCACACGCTATGATATAGGTGAAGTGGTGTTCCACATTGAATGTTATCAAAGGTCTAAACCTATGAAGTGTGTTTGGGGTGAGGCGCAGTGTATATTGGATTGCATTCTTCAATTGGTTGTAATAGGCGTGGAAGATGGAATTGGACTGCCACTTCTTGTCCATGTCACTGGAGTACCACAATGTACATAAATTTGTGGCCAGTGCTTCAAAGGGTTCGATCTCTAGAAAAGTGGAACCTTCTGGTAGCTCCCAGGTGATGAAAGTGATTAGTATGAGAAACCAACTAAAGTGGAACTCATACCCTTGGTCTTATGCTTCTCTACAATCAAGCTCTAGCTGGTTTACAAGGTATTGCACCTAGTTCATCTATAGTCCCTCAGCGCATTTCCCTATGAGGTCAACTACAAATCCAATCACTTGTGTTGGTCTGTTCTTGCAAACTATCTTGCCTACGATCAGCTGATAGGCAAGGTGCATTGCGTCACTCTGGATAGAGGCTACCTTGTAGCCTCGCGTGCCTTTCTCGACATCGCCATAATTTTCTTTTATCCTCTGCGCTAGTGCTCAGTCTGAGGTCTTTCCAGGGTAAAAATCCTATGGGTTGGGGCCTTGCAAAATAATTCTTGTGATCGGATTGATCAAGGTCGGATCCACAGTGATGCGATGGTCCAACCATAAGTATCCTCTGTGGTAGTAGGACAATAGCAACTTGACGCATGCGTTGACTTCCTGGTGTCTGCCAAAGTGCAGGATCTTCATTACATTAAGCAGTGTGGACTGCATGAGGTTTTGGGTCCATGACTGCAGGACAATCTTATAATTCTTTCCTTTGGTCCTGGTTAAGTACTTATGCGGGGCTAACATGCTGTAAACTTTACGATATCCAAGGTTAAAATCACTAAATTTCAATGCTACGAGCTTATCCTAGTCAGGAAGAACTGCACGCACCCCTTTCGGAAGGTATGTGGTGATCAAAGCATACTCGAATTCTCAAGGTACATTGTCAAAGTTGATGGAACCACTTAGAGATGGTAAGTAAGTAGGTA
The DNA here is from genome assembly GCA_009831015.1 of Picea engelmannii. NCBI lineage: Eukaryota > Viridiplantae > Streptophyta > Pinopsida > Pinales > Pinaceae > Picea > Picea engelmannii. The sequence continues at coordinate 31,884 of WSFP011330875.1, forward strand.
GAATGTGTGGGATAAGCTTGGAATTTATGATGTCATCCCTGTGCTTGGTTCATTTCTCATCGGTCGGTCGGGATGGAATGGCGCGAGAAGTGGAAGGGGAGACCTGGAGTCCTCTCATTGACGATGCTTGGACTCCTTTAGATAATCCTCACTCTGACATGACTCTCTTAGTCATTAAGTCAATCAAAACTTCTTCAACTACTTTCTCAGCAGCGCTGAGCTCGTCTGACATACAATCTTGGGTCAACTAGCTCGGGTGTGAAATGAATTGAGAGACTTCAGTGAACGGTATGGGAACAAGGAAATGATCACAGGGTGAAGTAATCTCAGGTTTTGGGCTCAAATTCTCACTTAGCAAAAAGTATTCTTAGTGCGTGGCGCGATGGACTAAGTAGGGAAACTTTGCAACGGTCTGCTTGCAACAGGTATGAGGCTGCATTAACTTATGTTCTATCCGTTATGGCATGGTCTAACGGTCTATTAGCGAGCCATAAATTCTTTCTGACCTATTTGGAGCAGAATTTGAACGGTTATATTGGCTTCCAATAGCTATATTACTTCACCTCGACAAAGTGGCATATGTCATTGTTCTGATATCCCGTCGAAGCTCCAATTCTGCAAAGTGTCTTGCTGCGAGGTACCCTATGGGATCTTCTGTAATTTTTCAATCTTAGCCTTCTTCTTACTTAACTTTCTATCCTTCTTTCTAGTGAGCTTCATCTCAGTGATTCTATTCCCATTTTGATTCTTATTTTCCTTGGACATAGTCACTTCGTGCTGGTGATATTCTCTCCTAGGGTTTAGGTATATCACTTCTTCTTTGTCTGGGCTAGAAATTTTAGCCTTTTGTGTAGCTTTGGCCTCGACATATGGGATTCTAGTGTCATATGGCTTCGAGTGGTTCTCCTATTCTTCTATCAACTCTGCAGTCCTTTTAGTCATGAAATCTTTTAACTCTTATCTCTGTTGTTCTAAAACCTCTTCTTCTTCCTTCTTTCTGGCTTGATCTCTTTCAATCCAAGGTTTTTCGAGTAGCATAGTAAATGGGGAGTTGTCCTCAATGAATTTGATAATATCAAAATATTCTTTTGTCGAAGTTCCATTGACTGTCATAGGTATCTGAGCGATTTTTCCACATAACATCATCATTTTTCCTCTAAATAGTCCTATTCCTCCCAATGAAGGAATCATAGCAGGCTTCCCTATAGCTTCCCAAGTTCTTTCTGGCATAATGTTTACTTGTGTTTCTTCATCAAGAATACAGTCAATGTCGAAGTCCCCTATTCTTGCTTTGACTTGCTCCTTTTCTTTGAAGATCTCTGGTAATCGGACATCTTTATGTTCCTTCAGGGTTTCTTTCATATGTATTAATAGTTTCTCTGATTCTTGTTGGGTTTCTGCCTTTTCTAGATCTGCCTTATGGTATTCTTGATTTATATTTATCCTTTCAATCTTAGTGATCATTCTAGGGAAATCGAATACATCATGGTCCCTAGCTTTGTAACAGAGACAACTAGGTCTTCTACCAGGGAATTCCTTAGCTATATGGCCTGGTTTTCTGCAACTATAACATAGGATTAATCCTCTCTTTCTTTTAAATGATCCCCAACCTCTTTTGTACTGTGCACTAGAATCATGATAGCTAACCTACAGAAAATTCTTTCTAGGATCCTGCATCCATTTGTTAGTCCAGACATTATTTCTATGCATAGGTATAACATATCTATCATTATACTTATCAGATCTATTCATATCAAACTTTCTTACATCTATTAATGCCCTAGTTTTTAAGCTAGGACAGAATCTATCAAGCATACCTAGATCCATGCTCTAGAAACAAAAAATTTCACTTATCTTACTTCTACAGAGCACAAAGCTTCCAGATCTAAGAACTTTTGACTATTCTTACCTTTATTAGAGAACAGAGCTTACAGATCTTACCTCTTTTCTGTAGATCTGACCTCTTTCTCTCATAAATTTCCACTTTTATTTTTCTTAAAGCACAGAGCATTCAGATATCGCTTCTTTTCTTCTGATTTGATCTTCCTTTCTTCAAATCTGACCTTATTCCTGGCACAAAGCTTCACAAGTTGAGTAAAAAGTTGTGCACTAGGGAAACAGATCTACGCACAGAGATTTCTTTTGCACAAAGTTTCTTCTTCCTCAGTTCCCAGCAATCACAATTTCAAGTCCTGACAATGGAACCATTTGTTGGCATAGTGGCAGACCCAAGGGTTCAACGCTCAAGAGCGCACCAACAAATCCCTAACTACCGGCCCTTTCGGCAACACCTGCGAAGCAGATGAAGTCTCACCCGAGGTAGAGGCAGGGGTGGTTGCAAGACTCAGGTGTCTGCAACCTTAGCTGGGACATAGATCTGTGATTATATCATTTATAGAGCACTTAGCATCGATCATTCGTCAATATTAAACTCTTATTATACTTCGCAGACAACACAGATCATTGCGGTGTACACTCAGATCCACAGTATTTCAGCACTTAACCATAATAACCCAGATCAGATCCAATAGATCAACACTAAGCATCCTCATACACATTAGATATAAAAATCATATATATCTAAGAAGAACAGAGCATAAGTGGCTATATCAAAGCACATAGCATAAGAAAAACACATTGAATCAAAGCACAGAGCATAACACACAGATTCACATGGTTCACCCCCACCCTGGGGCTACATCCACAATATTTTCTTCTTTATTATCATCTTCAATCTGTTTCAAGCACAAAGCCTCCAAAACCCTTCTTCGCATAGGACAAAAGATCTGTGCAACTCGCTAGATCCTTCTTCCTTGTGTTACAACACTTAGCTTTCTATAGCAACCTCACAGTAGCTTGCACTTAGCCTTGCAAGACTTACATAGTTCGCACAGAGAACTTATTCAACATCACATAGATGCACTACCAATTGCACTAAGAAATCATATCTACTACTTCTTACATTGCCTATCCTTCTATTTATACATTACAAAAGTGGGCCTAAGCATGGGTAAACCCATAGGAAGACATCCCTTTCCCATTACATTAACCCAAAACCCTAAAAGGTCCCAAAATTGGATCGAGATCCTGTGATCTCTGCTTCTCCTGGTGCTCCATCTTTGACAGGCTGTCGAAGTCCAAAAATGGTCAAATATGACCAAGTGTTCCTCAAAACTTGGTCAAGGGCCAACAATCTCAAAATTCAAAATATTTAAATATATTATGCACATATTTGTTATCCTTATATTGTTCATTCTTCATCATGAGAGTATTTTGTATATGTGCTTACACTCCTTTCATTTTTTCTACAAATGATTTAATACCCGCACTTTTGTGCATCTTTGTTGGAAAATCAACTAGGTCAGTAACTCTTTGTGGACTATATCCATAACAAATTTAAAATGGTGATTTTCTATCCAACTTGTTCATATAACTATTATATGAAAAATATTCCTATTCCAAAATTGAATCCTACCATTTTGGATTCTCTCTTGCTAATCACCTCAATGGATTACCCAAAAATTTATTCATGAATTTGGTTTTTCTATGTCTAACGTGATAATCTCGAAAAATACATATGAAAACATATTACCTTTTAATTGAAGAATAACGTGAAAATAACTTCAAACAATGAGTCACATCACTGGTCTTCCTACAAGGAATGAAACATTCCATATTATAAAACCTATCAACCTCAACAAAAAAATCATCGATTTCTTATTGTGTTCTTGGAAATCAACATACAAAATCCATCAACAATAGACTTCCAAGGCATCTTCAATACAGTGATGGTGTGTATAACTCTATATTATGATTTGCACCCTTAGTGATCCATAAAGTTATACATATCTTAATAAATCATCTTAATTCTCTTTGCAATCTTATCATGTAATGCATATCCTCAAATGAGTTGATGGTCTTATATCATCCAAATGTCTTGCTAACCTCCACTATTTGGTTGTCTTATCAAAATCTCATGCATCATTATTTCTACTATGTATAACTACTTCCCTTTGAACAAATATCCTTCATCTCGAAAATAAATTTTCACTACAATCTTGTAAAACTATATTTTTGTTTCTCTCATAAATATTCTCAAAGACTTGGTATTTCTCATACATATCTCTAATTTGCAAATCGATCAATAGTCTCATTCTTCATAATTGCCAACATCAACACTCTTCTACTCATTGTATTTGCAAACTTGGGATTAAACATAAAAGTGCATCCTTACATAATATCTATCCAATTCAAATTCCTTTAATTTTACTTTGTATGATTCTAAAAAAACATTAGTTCTTGATGGTCCATATACAAGAGCATCAACAAGTTCATTTGAAATTGACCCTAAGGGTCACAAACTTTTACTAAGGAAGTTGGTTTCCTAATTTATATTTTCATTTGTAATAGTTGTATGAAGTATCTCTAGAAGATATCTATGTTTGATTAGTTTGATAGGTGTTAATCTATTTCTATGTTTTAGGAGCATATTTCTAGTTTAGGGGTTTGTTGAAATAGCTTGGGATATGTTGGTTTGTGAGCTACTTGAGGGATCTAAGATATATTGATTATTTTGTAATGAATGTAGGTTAACAAGTGTGGAGAGTGTGAGTTTGTGTGAAGTGTGCAGAGGTGTAACATCTCGCTCTACTGAGCACACTTTTATTGACTTATTCTTTGAGGACACTTGTGTGCAAGAGATCCAGTTATGGTACATTGTGATTTCATTTCGATTATGGATTATACATGATGATGATGATGATGTGCTGTGACTTATTGTTATTTGATGTATAGATATTGGCAGATGCTATTGACCAGTTTTCTTAAGTGTGCAAGACACATGACAGGTTATGGATGCTAATGGCATCAATGGACTTCCTTGGACTACAGATTGAGTCAGGGAGTGAATTGTTTTTTGATTTAGTATTTCATTTATGCACTTGTGACATATGATTGATTACGGTATGATTTATGTATATGGATTATTAACACAGGTTTTATCAGTGAATGCAGGCTTGACGATGCTTGCTAATTTGACTCATGTAAGGAGTAGAGGGGCCATGCACAGAAACCTGACATTGAAGGAGAGGTGGGGAAACATCTTTTTCATAGCCTACTAGCATTCTCGCCATGGCCCGAATGGTAGGTTAACGATTATCTAGAGTCAAGCTACCACTAGTCTAACTAGAAGAAGACTCCTATTCCAAATCTAACTAAGATCTAGTTAAGAGACACTCATTAAATGAGAATCTGGGGAACAAATGGACAACTAAGAGCAAAAATAGGAACAGGTTGGGGAATGTGAGGGAAATTGTCTTTTAAATAAAATAAAAATGGTAATTACTTGTGTAACTTGGGGAGAGTGTGACAAGTGTGTGGATGAACAATCCTAATTAAATTAATTAAAAAGATAATTAATTGTGCATGAAGACATGTGTCATTGGGGTTTTTTTTATAAAACAAATGGTGAAGAAGGAAAAGGCTCTCACTTATTCTCGGTAAGGTTATGCTACCAAAATTATTAAGGATTGTGTTTTACTTGTAAGAGTTGGGATACCAAGCTTGAAGAAGGAGTGGAAGCTCTACCTTGGGAGGCAAGCTTGGAGCTACTATTTTTTGTTTCTTGTGTGTAGCCCCTTTGCAGCTCAAGGGGATAAGGGGAAAGAAGAGTACCCCTAGCGTTGGTTGGGAGGTACTGGTGAAGTTGTTCGAATAACAAGCTAAAGGACGTTGCGCAAGATGTCAGTTGGAGATAGTTGGAGATCAACATCACATATTTGTACATGGTTTGCTACGGTACTTCATATTCGTTATTAAATCATTTCAAATATAATTCTCCTTGTATAACTAGTAATTCGAGTTATTGGTTATCATGATCGTGTAAACCAAGGACGATTTTAAGGATGGAAATTTATTTTAAAATGTAGAAACCTTGGCGAATCTTACTAATCCTTCATATGCCAACTATAAATGTGTGGTGGCATTTTTGTAAAAATATTCAAATTTCTAAGGATTTTATATAGTTTTTATAAAATTTTGGTGATTTTTAATGTAAAATAATTTTATCCTATAGAATTTGGGAAAATCATTTTTTAAATAGCGAATCTCATTTTTGGAAAAACCATGGAAAATCAGCCCATGAGCGAAATTTAGCCCCTAAAAGCATCCCTGGTGTAAACTATGGTGAAATTATTGATTGGATCTTCATATAAGAAATTGTTAGTCTCATATGAGAAGTTAGTACAGATTTATGGTTGTCTCTCTTATACTTTTACCAATAAGGATATCGACTATTGAAATTTGATTCATTATAATTTATTCATTGCTCAGTCGAATGTAAATTTTGAAAATTAATCACTGGATATTGATACCAGTTTAGGGAAATTTTTAATGTTACATATCTATGTAATCCTAGCCTCAATTTTTTAAAAAAAGGTCTGATAAATGCTGATTAAAAATCTTGATTTCTCCACCTACAGTAATCTAGAATCTCTTAGGGTGATAAGAATGTCTCCTTTAGGTTCTTCCCTTGGTCATTGAATACGTTCAGGCCTAGTGTATTCTTTATGTATGAATTGCTTTCTTGTAGTTGCGTCATCATTGCACATTGTTCCTTCTTTGCTTAAAAAAAAAAAGGTTAATCTCTAGTTGTTAAGTAAATGTAGTCAGATTTTTTTTGTTATCAAGTCCTTGTGACAAGAAAATTAAAGAATCCATTCAATAGTTACCCTCTCTTAGTAACTTTTCTTCAATGGAAAGAGAAAATTTTACCCTCAATGACTGGTAAAATTTTAGTTAATGATACTAATTGATAACACAATGTGTAATTTTTGTTGTTAGTAAACAACAAAATTACCCTAGTTGTTGGCAGACTCAGTAGTTTTTCCTATAGGAAGTAGATTATTTGTTTGTTGAGATTTGGTTGATTTTCTTTTTAGTGCGTGATTAGAGGGATCATATTTTTTTTAACCATGTTTTCCCAACTGTGCACCCTAACCTGTGACCTTTAACTAATATGTATAATAATAATAATAATAATCTATTTTTAAGGTCATGCCAAGCCACACCAAATTGGTGTATGAGACCCCCTTGTTTGTGGGACAAGGGACCCCCTCCGCCCAGCGATTTGACTGGTAAAGTCTACGGAGGTATACATACCCTACCCCCCTCTGGATTTGAACTTGTGACCTCT